>CM043316.1:81241172-81406172 GCA_023736055.1 Quercus glauca | reverse complement strand
TTGGTTGCCTGCGACAGCACACCAGTCTGCAGTAGAGGAATAGACGTAGACCCAACCAAAGCCATAGCCATAACAACCATGAAGCCACCTGTCACAATAAAGAAATTGAAGAGTTTTTTGGGAAAATTTTCTTACATCATCCGAAGGTTCAACCCGGGCTTAGCATCAATCATTTCAGCCTTCGCCAAATTACTCAAAAAGGGACAAAACTTTGAGTGGGGAGAGGCACAGCAGACATCCTTTTGAAGGCTACAGCAAATTATGACAAATCTCCCTACGATGAAAGCCCCAATCCGCAAAAGGCCACTGTTGCTCTATCTGGCCTCAAGCCCATATGCCATAGGTGCTTTGATCGCCCAAGAAGATGGAGGTAGTATCGAACAACCATTTTATTACATGAATTGCACTCTAAAGAACGCAGAGACCCGATACCCTAGAGCAGAAAAAGCATGCCTAGCAATAGTATACACATCACAAAGGTTACGCCATTACTTCCTAGCCTATGAGGTATACTTGATGACGAAGTCCCACGCAATCAAAACTCTTCTTCGACATCTAATTCTCTTTAGAAGGATATCTCAGTGGTTGTTACAATTATCACAATATGACTTGAAGGCAGGAACACCCAAGGGAGTAAAGAGTCAGGTCATAGCAGATTTGCTAGCATAATTCCCAGGAGAAGAGGAATTTCCACTAGACGATGAAGTTCCAGGGGAAGTGGCCACGACAGAAGTAATTGAAGAGCAATGGGTGATGAAGTTCGATGGCTCTTCTACAGCCCATTCAGGAGGCGCAGGAACAGTCCTCTATAATGAAAGAGAAGAGGCAGTGGTGCTCTCGTTTAAGTTGGAGTTTCCTTGCTCAAACAACATCACAAAGTATAAGACCTATCTCACTGGGTTGGCCACAGCCCTCGAGATGGGGATCAATCATTTAAAGGTGATAGGTGACTCCAACCTAGTGGTTTGCCAGGCCAATGGGAGTTTCTCTTTGAAGGAACCGAGTTTGGCTCCGTATAGGACATTGGCCCAGAAAATAGAAGAAAGGTTTTCGACATTTGAGATAGAGCACACTCAGAGAAATGAGAATCGGTACGCAGACATGCTGGTCGCGTTGGGCTCACAGATAGCCTTTAAAGGAAGTAGTACTAGAGTCGAAGTCAGCAAACGAAGGGAATCTATTGTTGAAATACTGCAGGAAATGTTCTAGGAAGAACAAAGGTGTAAGGAGGACTGGAGAATTCCCAATAAGGAATCCCTATTGAAAGAAAAAGATATGGCAAATTTGAAGACATTGATGGACTACACCCTAATGAAAGAGGAACTATACCGCAGAATGCCAGGATGAATTCTGTCAAGATGTGTCGGACAAGAAGAAGCCTAAAGAAAATTGAAGGAGGTGCATGGCAGAACCTATGGGTTCTGCGGCAAAATCAGCCTTTACCGCAGACTTCAGAGAGTGGGTTTTTGTTGGCCGAGCATGGGTAACGATGCAGACCCAGTCCAAATCCAGTGCGAAGCCTACCATTTGGCTACAGATAGAGAGAAAAGTTATGCTGTGTTCACCAATAAAGAATGAAGAAGCCCGTTTATGCAATACCTGACAAAAGGTATCCTGCCACAGAAGCATAGTGAAAGATATAAACTTAAAAAGCTGGCAATACGCTACTTTTTACATAAGGGAATCCATTTTAAGAAATGATATGATGGAGACCCATTACGATGTTTGGGTCCTGAAGAAGCAGGGGAGATGATAAAGGAGGTACGTGTAAGGGAATGTAGAGAGCACTAAAGGAAGAAAAAGCTATACCGGTGTATGTTGCAAATGGGTTATTATTGGCCCACTATGAAGAAAGATACAACAAAATTTATGAAGAACTGCCATAACTACAAGGTGTAGGCTAACCTGATTCACACACACCCACAAAGTTTACATAGCATGGTCACCCCATGGCCCTTCCATACCTAAGGGCTTGACTTAGTGGAAACAGTTAATCCACCCTCGCGTAGGTACATATGGATCCTTGTGACTACAGAGTACTTTACCAAATGGGCAGAAGTCATACCACTTCGTAAGACCATAGGAGGAGCCGTGGCAAATTTTATCAAGGAGAACATAATTGTTAGATTTGGAGTACCTCATAGGATCATCAGTGATAATGACACTCCATTTGTTAACAGTGAGGTGAGAAAGAGGCTAGAGTTTTATCAGATCAAACACTACCAGTCACCACCCTATTACCCCCAAGGGAATGGGTAGGCAGAAGTAACAAACAAGACCCTCATCAAGATCATTAGCAAGATGAGTCAGGAGTACACTAGAGGATGGGTAATGCATCTGCCAGATGCCCTTTAGGCCTACTGGAGCTTACCCAAGTCTGCCATGGGATTTTCACCTTTCTCTTTAGTCTACGAAACGAAGGTAATGAGCCCAGCTGAAGTGATGATGCCTTCCTTAAGGGTCATGCAAGCGTGAAAGAAGGAAAAGGAGAAGGAATTTTTCGCGACAGAAAGATGCGAAGACTTAGAAGGATTAGATGAGAAAAGGGAGGAGGCCCATGAGCATAGTCACAAATACAAACAAAAGATGACTGAAGTTTATAGCAGAACGACCAAAGAAAGGGTGTTCACAGAAGTATAGCTTGTGCTGAAAATGGCAAACCACATCAGGCGAGGTATGGAAGGACCATCTAAATTTTCACCAAAATGGGAGGAACCCTTTGTAGTAAAGTAAGCACATGTAAATGGGTATTATCGTTTGGCCCAAATGAATAGAAAAGATCTAATGGACCCCATTAATGGCAAATGGTCAAAGCAATATTATGCTTAAGAAACATTGTGTAGTTATTCCTTTCTCTCTCTTTTTTTTCCCTCCAAGTGATCGCCCTTGCAAGGGATGATGTCACAAGAAAGTATTGTAGTGTGTTTTCATTTGTAAATAAAAAAAATGGTAATGAAGGCTATAGAATATTAGCAAAACATACTGTAGCATAATCATAGTAATAACTATAGCAAATGTAGCATAATAGATTACAAACCCAAAATATATAAGTCATGTTAGACTTATCAAATAAGTGCTAGAGAAAATAAGGAAGTGTATTGGGTAGGATGAAAAGGGGAAGAAAATAAACATAGGGGAAGGAATTAAACAAGGAACTACATAATGTAATAAGTCTCATAAAGGCCTGAAATAAGGGTCTGATCTCCAAAGCGGCTAGGGCCAGCAACACCAGAGAGGAGGCGCTCACGATGTGCCTCTGGGTCTGCCACCTCCTTCTTCAAAATCTCGATGTGGGCATTTATGGCGTCCACAACAGGCTAAACCTTCTTCGTAAAGAAGGCTCAAACAATCTCTCGCAAGTGATCATGCAGGAACTCTACAACAAACCCAACTCTAATCAACTCCTGAACTACGGTCCTCCACTGCAGGATCCTCTTAGCAAACATGGTGTCGATGAAGTTATGCTCGATATCATTCATTACGCTCCCCAATAGCTAGAGGAAGTGCTCCCTTGTGGATCGGCCAAAAAGAAACCCCTGCACGAAGTCCCCACTGCTATTATAAACTACCTCCAAATAAGAGATGCACTCCCAGGGACCCAAAAGCCATGAAAATCAACATAAGGGGCTCTAGCACCCCAGAAATTCGCAGGATCAAGATCATTGGTCTCAGGCTGGTCAAACCGAAGGAAGAAGGCGGCAGCCTCGATCACTGGATCAAGAACTGTGGCAGAACTGCTGCCAACATCAAACCGAGAGGATGGAGCCACCTCAACAGGAGTCGAACCTGGGAAGAAATATGAAATAATGCATGAGTTCACAAGGGATAGACAAAGTGAAAGGATAAATTCATAATGAAGATTAAAGAAGATATGGGAGAAAGAAAAATACCAAAACTCGTGGGAGTGGGGCCTACAGGTGTGGCAAAAGTGGGGACTGTAGGCATCGCAGTGTCTGCTATAGTTTTGGAATCCTTGGGAATATCTGTGACTAAGGAAATTAATGTACATGACAATCAGAGAATTGAACCAGGAAGTTACAAAAAAAAAAAAAAAAAAAGATATGACAAGGGCAAGAGACACATACCCATTGCCTCAGTTACACACTCACCACCATCATCCTCGTCAGAATTAGAAACCCTCTTCTTCGTGACAAGCTCATCCTCAAAATTCTCAAGAACTTCCTCGGATCCTTCATCCGAAGACAAATCTACATCGGGCTCTCAGGTGGCAAAATTAGGAATGGATGAAGGAGTGACCACCAATGAGAAGCCATCATTCACAGCTTAAGACAGAGCAACAAAGGGATCACTGGCAAAGATGACAGGAGAAGTAGCAGGAGAAGCACTCCTAGTCTAAGATGCACCCGCAAGAGTGACTCCTTTCTGAAGAGTAGGAATCTCGGCAGGAATAGTAACAGAATCACCAATCCTCTCGGTCTGGGCACTCTCCTTAACAGGACCAGACCTAGGTGAAGGAATCGAAGCCTCAGCAGGAGCTCCCTATGTAGTAGCAGAAGCAAAGGCCATGGCCTCAACCACTATATCTGCCCCATCAAAGAAACCCTCCATGGGTGTGCCCATAGTAACAGAAACCTCTTCACTCGTGGGGTGATAGACAGAAAGGGGCTCAATGTCAACCTAAAAACAAAAAATAGGGAAAAAGAGAATGAAAGAAGGCAGATGTTAAGGCAAGAAGAAGAGATAAATAAACATGCAAAAAAAAATGATGAATGATGATGAAAAAGGAGAGAGAACACATGGTAACACGTGGCAATAAGAATGCATGCAAAGGGGAGGAATGTACCTCCAACTCGAGCTCGTCAAGTAAGATGGGGTGGGTGGCAGAAGTGTTCTCCTTATGCTTAGACCGCCTAGAAATAATAAATAAAGGGGGGGAAATGAATAAGTATGCATGTGGAGTTGGCCGCAGGAAAGCCCCATGAATAAGAAAAAATGAAGAAGAAGTAAAGTTAGAGATAACATACTCTCCTCTCATTAATGGCAGATGGAGGCGGTGGAGATGTCTTTCTCTTGCCATTGCGGGTCCTACTATAAGGAGGAGCATTTGTGGATGGCTGTGAAGCAGAAGGCTTGGGCTTGCTTGCAATAGGGCACCTGTTGGAACGAGTACAAGCAAAAAGAGGAGGAGAACCCTCAAGAACTATGTTACCAATAGGAGGAAGGCCGCCCTCATAGGGAATGATGTCAAAGCAAGCCTCAGAAGAATCATCCCCTTACTTGGTAGACTTGAACATGGCGGACCGAGATACCGAGCCCTTCTTCGCAGGCGCAAAAAGGTTCACCACTTTCACCTTCTTCTCCTAACCCGTAGGGTACTCACTAGTATATAAGTACCACCCCTTCTCCTTTGCCTGCCACTCAAATATAGCATACCGACTCTACTTCCTAACATATGCCACCACAGACTTTGTGGGAAGCAACAATCGCAGGTTAGCAGAAATGATGGCGTGAAGATTATCAGGAGGAATGAGAGAAAACCCACGGCTACCCAACAACTTCTGCTCAAATGAAGTCATCATAGCCTCTCAATACCCATTCATTGTAGCTGTGTAAAAACCCTCTCTCTGTGAACCCAGAATAGTGACTACTGTGAAATGCCTATTCTAAAAATCAAGAGCACTAGGCCGTGGAAATGGTCAGACAGAATTAGCAAGCTCTAGAATGGTGGAGAAATCATCAGGTATGTCTTGATCCAACCCAAACTACCTCCTCACTCTGTTGGCAGAATAGTGCACAAAGCGAATGCCCTTATCAACAAGGTAAGGCATCCACCCAGCATTGGTGGCTGCCAAGTATGTAATCCCCCTCTCATCAAAGGCAGTCAATGGGGTGGTGGTTCAGCAATGTCAATAAAAGGGCCCATAACCGAGTCAGCACATGTAAGCCAGTTCCCAAATTCCTATATGCTCTCCAACAAAAGCCAGCTCCTTTATCAAAAAATTCTATGGCAGGATGCCCAAACGGCTTCAACCCAACCCAGCAGTAAGCCGATGAAAAATCAAATACAAAACGGCCACAAAAATCAGAAATAACCTTTGGACAAGAACAATACTTCTCTTTGGCAAAACGGACAAACTTGCATTTAGCCAAGTGCCTAACACAACACTCCCATAGTAGATGCTGTAAAATGGTATTGTGGGCAGGAACCCGCCTGCTTCTCATCACTTTGCAAAATATCTAACTACACATACAAATGACCCAGAAACATAGGGGTCAATAGTAGACTCACCCCAGCAGAAATCTTTATGGCTAATCGGAAATAAAGAGGTTTTACAACATAATGAGGGGGAGAACCAAAAATGAACTTACAGAGCCAGAATGCAACAAAGGCCACATATTACTCGAATCTACATCATCGTGAATGGGCAACAATAGTTGATTCGCCACATCCTCCAAGGTCACAGTGATCTCCCCGCAAGAAAGGAAGAAGGTATGGATGGCGCTACACCATCGATGAACCAAATGGCGAAGGTTAAACAAGTCCCTATAGTTGAACAAGCAATGCGATGAAACAATAGCCTTCAACACGCCGGCATGTTGCAGTGCCGCCATGAAACCCATATCGGACAACTCTTCATCTACCCACTCCTTCCAACCCAAATAAGCACCCAACCCAAATTCGAAGAGAATAGGCACGGGGAGTGAAGTTCCTTGGCATATATCAAGATCAGGGATAGAGAAAGCCAAAGGGGCCTAAGACACCTTCATGTCACGGCGGTAAATGGAGAGCCACACGTGGCCCGAGGTGGAGGCAAGTAGTCATGGGGTACCACTGGGAAATGGGTGTGAGTGTCATACCACAAATCAATAAGGGGAGAGCACTTGCCATTAGGGTCGTGACTCCCTTCCTCCTCCTCCTCCTCCTCGGAGCTTTTCGATTTGGAAAGGGGAGCCTCTTCCCCCGTGGCTTTGGCAGGAGGATTGTGGACGGTAATCTCTTTTCCCTTATGGCGAGAAAAACCCTCACCTTTCACCAGTGTCATGACAGGTTATTTAATCGGAATAGATTGGTGAGGATGTTTTGAGAAAGAAGGCACGGTGAAGGAAAAGGGAATGAAAAGATGTTCGAAGCGAATAATGAGAAGAAAACAAGTTTAAGTACTAATGACAATAAAGATAACGTGAAAGGATGCAATGGGTCAACCATCAAAAGAAGCATCGTATGTCAAAATAACTGCTAAACTAGGAAATTCGAAGAGACAACACTATTCATGGCAAGAAAGAAAATAAGGCGAGGCCCACTATTCAAAAAAACCCGCTAAAAAAAAGGGAGAAAAGAAAGAGACTTTTTATTCACATATGAACCGTAGAAGCAATTCATATGCTTTAGGGGCTGAATGTTGATGCCCATTTTGGCAAAAAGACCCAATGATAGAAGAAACCCAACAATATAAAAAGGGGCGAAGAAAGAAAGTAGCAAAGTAAGAAAAACCATTAAGCCCAAATGGCAGGAATAATGGTCCAAAAGCCTATAAGGGCCTCAAAGAAAGGAAATGGGCCCAAGGGAGCCCCAAAGAATGAAATAGTAAGCCCATGGGAATCATAAGAAGTAGAAAGAAAGCAAAGACGAGCCAGAGGAGCCCAAAGAAAGGGATTAGTAAATGGGATTGGTCCTGTATGGTTGAATTTTATCAGCCATTTTGTTGGCTTTATTCCGTGCCAGTTTACTTGTAATTTAAGCACTTAGTAACCTTGTATTTAGGTGGGATTATTTGTAAAGGTAGTGTGTGAGAAGATGCGAAGAAAAACTCAATTATGTGCAAAGAAGCAGAGGTTCGCGGCTAAGGACTCGCGAGTGACTCGCGGCTACAAGCTGCCAAATGCTGGCACATGAGAAGCACGCAGGGAAGCTGAAGGGTCACGCCAGCTGTCACACTACAAGACAAAAAGTCCCAGGCTGGCCAGGCCGTTAGCTCGCGGCTTGAACTCGCGACTTAACCCAGTCACGAGGCCAAGTCGCCAAAACACCCTGTTTGGCAAAAACTGACGTTTTGCATTCCTTTCTCACCCTACTATATATATACACTTATACCCACCATATTAAGAGAGCTTCTAAAGAGAATTTTGTGAGAGAAACTCCAGAGAAATACAAGATTGATTCATCCACAATCTTAACCTTAGAGACTCTACAAATTCATCTACTCTCTTCCTCTCCATTGTTATATCCTTGAGAAGCCTTTAGCCAAATCCTTATCTCACCACACCCACGTCTGTGAGAAGGCTTATTTGGTACTGTTGGGAAGCAGTTAGGAAGGAACCAATCTACATTGGTTGATGCTATGGTCTAGTAGCGGAATCTGGGAAGCTAAAGAAGAAATAAGTTCGGCGTAACCTCGTTGGAGCAAGAAGCTTGAAGGGCTTAGGTACTTGGGTAGATTAGGTTTGGAGGGTCTTCTGCTGTTCATGTATCCCAACTATATTCTTTAGTGGGTTATTTGACCGCTTGGAGGGCAGCGGAGAGGTTTTACACCGAGAGCTTCGGTTTCCTCTTCAATAACACATCGTGTGTTGTCCGTGTGTTTGCATCTTCTTTCCTTTATCTTTGCCTTATATTTACTACTGTGGATTTGTTTATATTTGGCTTAGATTAGTTATCAATTCTTTTATAAGCTTGTTATCATATTTCGCACATTAACTGTTTGATATAAAGCTTGAATTGGTAATTTTGTATTTAGGGTCTAAACGTTCAATGGTGTTTTATACCCATTTTGAACTTTCAATTGGTATCAGAGCGGGTACACTTGTTGTGGTTTAACTACCTAAGTGTGATCCTTGACCCACTTTGAGATGGATAAGTCTCAATCTCTTAATGTACCACCGTTCTTTGACGGTAATAATTATGCATTTTGGAAAGTCTGTATGAGGGCGTTTTTGTGTTCTATTGATGATGCTGTGTAGGATGCAGTTGAAGTAGGACGGACAAGGCCAGAGGCTGCCAAGTCTACTTAGGATAAGGCTGCTCTTGCAGCGACCAATGCAAATAGCAAGGCATTGAATGCTATTTTTTGCGGTGTCTCTCCAGAAGAATTTCACCGGATTTCACATATCACCATTGTTACGGAAGCATGGGAAATTCTGGAGACAACCTATGAAGGGACTAAGAAAGTGAAGGACACCAAACTTCAGATGTTAACCACTCGCTTTGAGGAGCTAAAGATGAGTGAGGATGAGTCTTTTGATTCATTTTACAGTAAATTGAATGAGGTTGTTGTTAGTAAATTTAACTTGGGGGAAAAGATGGAGGACTCGAAAATTGTAAGGAAGATCCTTCGGTCATTACCAGAGAGTTTCTGTGCTAAAGTTACAGCCATTGAAGAGAGTAAAGATCTTGACGACATCAAGGTCCAAGAGCTGGTTGGTTCTCTGCAGACATATGAGTTGTCCCTTCCTTCAACGAAGAAGAGCAAATCCCTTTCTCTTAAGACAATTGATGAGAGGATGGTGTCTCATGATTCTTCGGAAGAGGATACAGTAGACAAAGATGTGGCATATCTTGTAAAGAATTTCCGGAAATTCCTAAAGCTCAAAAACAGTGGAAAATTCGGTGACAATGGAAAATTTTAGAGTTCCGGAAAAGAGAAGAAAGAGTTCAAAAGAAAAGAGGGTAAAGATTCCCAATCCTCACAAGGAATTACATGTTTTGAATGTAATGGACATGGGCACTTTAAAAAGGAATGCCTCAACTACTTGAAGTCGAAGGAAAAGGCCTATGCCACTACTTTAAGTGATTCTAAATCTTCAAATTCTAACTTAGAGGAGAGCTATAATGGAGAAGGAAATTTCTCCGCATTCATGACCATTGCTCATGTGGAGTCCTTAGATGATTTGAATCAACTTATACAAGAACTTGGAGAACACAGTGATGATGAATCCTTGGGGATTGTTGAGGAATCAGATGCTGAAGAGGAGAGAAATACAACTAGTCTTCAAGAGAATTACGCCTTACTCCTTGAGAAATTGGGTGAGTATGCAAAGGTTGCAAAGGCGGCTGTGAAGAAGATGAAAAAGGCTAAAGAGGATTACAAAAGTCTTCTTGCCAGATATAAGGAGGCAAAGTGTGAGATTGAAACACTAAATGGCGAGTTATCGGAAGCTTATACCAAAGTAAGATTTTTTGAGCAAGAGGTGGTGCAAGTACAAGCCAAGATAGAAAGGGTCTCCTTCAAGAAGCTGGAAGATGTTATCTCTTCTCAAAAACACTTCTCTGACAAATCTGGATTGGGTTATACCGGAGGAAGTAGCTCATCGGCCCAAGCTACAAAAGAGGTAAAATTTGTGAAAGCCATAGAGCCGATTGTGGAAGAGACCATCCCTGAGAATGTTAAGGTTGAGAAGAAGAAGAATGTGATTGAGCAAAGGATGGTGAATAAGCCCCGAAATCAATCTGTGGGCAGACACGAAATCAGAGCAAGATCTCTCTCAAGACCACAACGAGGTCCTAGAACAGATTATGTGTGTCACTATTGCGGATTGCGAGGACATACTAGACCCAACTATCAAAAGCTAAGAGCAGACAACAATGCAAGCGCATCTTTGTCACGAGGAAGAAGAAATGACAAGAGGTCTTTGGGTGGTGAGCAACCAAGAAGTCAAAACCATGATCCAGGAATGACGGACGTGATGAAGATGATTGGTGCTTTCACCAACTGTCTTGAAAGCTTTACACGAAGGTTTGATAGCCCTAATTCTCATACCCAATCCGTTAAGGATAACACCCCAAACACACGTGACGTGTGGGTGACGAAGGATACTCATGCATAAGCATTACAACATGTCCATGCATCAATACTTCCCATGTTTGTGAATATGCTTGGTTGTGTGCTTCTTGCTAGTATATAGGTTGCTATTTTGCGTGTGTATCTATCCTTGGTTTGAAATGTCTTTACAATTTTTTTGTTGTTATGTTTTTGATCTATTTTTTGCTTTTGTGTCAAAAATCCAAAAAAACACATAAAAAGTAGAAAATCCAAAAAGTTTGATCAACTTTGTTAAGTTTTTGTCTCAAATCATATTTTGCCATGTACCTTTGTACTAATGGCTTTGTGCATCTACGAGCTTAGCTTGTCTTTTATGCACTCATATCATTGTGAGAGAAATTCTGAAATCTATGTGATTGTTGTAAATAGATCTTCAACCTTGTCATGAATGATTAGTGAATGGTTTTGTTGATCTTAAGACATGCATAGACTCATGCCTATATATCTTCTCACTTTTTATTTTGTTTTTACTTAAAAGAGCTCTCTAAATGTAAATCTCCAAATGAAAAGAGATATAGAGCTGCAAAAGCCTATCGCACATACTAGTATTAGACTAGGAAAAAGGGAAAGCGACCAAAATAAAATGTTTGATGCCCAAAAAAGCTATCTCATAAATTGAAATATCAAAAATTTCAGGCATTTATCTCACAATGAGATTTTCTTTATTCTAAAAGTGCAAATGATTTATTGAATATGGAGCCAAATGAAAAGCTTCAAAGAATGTAATCAAGTTTTTGTGGGAGGTCATATATGCATATTTCTATAATTGAGATAGGTCACATTATCTAGTGCTAATTGTGTATGCCTTGATTGAATTGATCATTGAAGCTTCACATTGGACTAAGGACTATCTTATTTTTGATATCCACACACAACACACAAGTCTATGTTCAATGAATGTCATATTCATTTGTGTGATTGTACTTGATTAAATGTGTTTTCACATGATCTATCTTTGTTTGATCAAACACAAAAAGATTTTTGAGTGTTTATAGTTATTTTTGGAAAGTATTTTGTTTTTACAAAAATATCAAAAATTTCAAAAAACTATTTCTCCTATTTTGGCGACTAAGTCGCGGGTTAGCCCAGTCGCAAGCCCCAGTCGCGAGCCCATTTAGAGATTTTACGCAGCTTACTGGCGAGTCAGTACCCAAGTCGCGAAAAAGACTTAGAAAATTTTTCAAAATTTGAGTTTTGCACTTTTTTGCGGCTCAGTTGGCAGCTTGTTCGCGGGTGGAAGGTCCAATCGCGAGGGTTACTCAAAGATTTTCGCGGCTCAGCTCGCGACTCCTTCACGGGTAAACCTTCCAATCGTGAAAAACACTTAATGAAATTTTCAAATTTCTTACCTTCACAGTGTTTCGCGGCTTACCCTGGTGACTTGTTCAAGTCGCGAAAAACGCGTGTTTTGCGTTTTTAAGACAATTTTCAAAAACTTTTCAGTTTTTCCCTTGAATATTTGTGACTGTTCATTGTCTTCCTCATTTCTCTCTCTGAAACTCGTTGTACCCATCATTGATAATCCTCCATTTTTGCATTATTTCCTCTTCAATCTTCAAGAAAAAGGTATGGGTTTTCATTTCCTTACTTCATTTGTTATGATTTGAACATTTTTTCCTTGAATATGTGAGTGTGCTGTTACTATTGTGGTCTGCGAAATGTAGTGTTCGAACATGGGTTTCTCTATATAAAAAATTTAGGTTTTGCAGAATTCCTGTTTGTTTGGTTTGGTTGTCAAATACTGCTATGATTGTATGTTACCACATCATGTGTTTGGCTCTGTTCTGGGTTTTGCTTGCATATCTCATACCCATTAAGTTATGTCTCATTGTCAAATACTCTTCTTGTTAGTATGTGGTTTACACTACACATGTTTAATTGTTTATAACTTGTTTAAATATGCTTCTATATAGACTGTTCATGCTTAAGTTGCTGAAATATCATGCTTGATCTATGTATTAATCTGTTACTCTATCTGTTAGTCACTTGTTACTAAGTTGTGTGCATTTCCACAAATTGTGTTTTGTTCGTGTTGTGGCCTCTTCTGCGTGTTTACAGATGGCTTCCACATCTTCAAAGAAGAAGACTCCTGCTAAGAAGGCTGATAAAAGGATGAAAATGGACAACAACCTGTTTAGGTCTGTCAAGCATTTTGAGAGATACAGAGATTCCTTCATGAAGGGAACCATTATCCAGGAGAGATTTGTGGAATTACATGACCTGAAGGATACTTTTATTCCAGAATGTTTTGAAGGCAGAGGATGGGATAAACTACTGAGTGACTTACCTTCAGTGTGTGAGCCCTTAATAAGGGAATTCTATGCAAATGTGAACATAAGGGATGAGGAGATGAACTGCTAGATTAGAGGACATCAGTTCACCATAGATGCTCATGTCATTGATGAGGTTCTAGGGCTTGAGGGTCAAGAGGATTATGAGTTCATCAACTACAAAGAAAGGATGATGTCTTTAGATACTGTCCAAGCTCGGATTGGTGATGTTAAAGAAGGGAGATGTCTCAACACTAATGCCTTTCCTGCTGACATGAGGTGTTTGACCACCATCATGATGTTCAACCTGTATCCTACAAGAAAGATGACCACTCTTACTAATTCCAGAGCTATATTCCTCATGGTGCTCAAGGAGAAAGTCATCATTGACATCAGCTCACACATATTTGACACTATTATGGACGAGACTAGAACCACTGCTAGGCCCAAGTTGATCTTTCCTAGCCTCCTTATAAGGATCTTCAAAGCAAAGGGTGTTAGAATTCCTCAAGACATCAGTCACATGACTCCATTATCAGCAATAAACAAATTCACCATCACAAGGATACAAAGTCGTCTTCCAGGTGATGAAGAGGAAGGTGACCAAGGGGAAGGAGATCCAATGGAGACTGAAGCAGAGGCTGCAGGACCGTCTTCCACTCCAAGAGCAAGAGTCAAGAAGACCAGAGCCTCCACCTCATCTGCTGCACCTTCAGATGCATTTCAGATCATCCTGGAGAGGCTTGATACACTCAAGGAAGTTCAGAATCGGCATACTGAAAGGATGACAGTAATGCAGGACCAGCTTGATGTACTTTCTACCAAGATTGACAGCATTCACACCAGCCAGGAGCACTGACCCTTTGGCCATTCCAGTCAAAAAGGGGGAGGATTTTTTGGGCAGCTCTGGAGGAGAAGTGTTTACTCTGAGGGGGAGTTTCATTATTATATGTTGTTTTCTTTATAATTTTGATACTATGCTTGGATAACTAATGTTGTTATAAGTTTGGTACACTATGGTTTTTTTTGGTTGGTTTAAACTTACAACTTTTGGATGGTTGTGGAACCTTGGTATTTATTTATATATTGATGATGGTTATTCACTTATTTCAACATTTTTTTTATCTGTTTTGTACCCATGTTGCTTATGTAAGCTTTAAGGGTTTGGTTTTATGCACTCTTGTAGGCCTTTGTGGTTTGTGCCATGCTTTATGCAGCCTTTGTACTTTGTTAAATCAGTACTTCTAACCTAATGCTATGCATTCCTTTTTAAGTACTATCACTCTTGTGCCCTTGTAGGATTATTCCTAGATGCATATATGTTTGTATGCATTGGTTGAGTGTTGGACTTGCAAATGATACTCTTCAATTGAGCTTATCACCTTGCATGTCCGGATGTTCATTCCATGTGTGAATAAGCATAGTAATCACTTTTGTATAGTAATTGCTTGTTTGATCTTGCCATGGTCTACTGCTTTATTCCATTTTGCTTGATCATTCTTTTATTGCTCCATTTGCATTTCAAGTGTTTCTGCATACAATGATATTGCTATGTTGTTATGTTTCAGGAGATACTTGTTCATATGTTTAAGAGCTGGTCAGAATCTAGAGTTAGGTGTGAGTGATTTTTGTTCAACTGTTCCCAACTCACGCTTTAAGTCTAGAGTCTGTTGTAGGGTTTTGTCACGGAATAGCCAAAGGGGGAGATTGTAAGGTTGAATTTTATCAACCATTTTGTTAGCTTTATTCCGTGCCAATTTGCTTGTAATTTAAGCACTTAGTAACACTGTAGTGTGTGAAAAGACGCGAAGAAAAGCTCAATTATGTGCAAAGAAGCAGAGGTTCACGGCTAAGGACTCGCGGGTGACTCGCGGCTACAAGCCACCAAATGCTGGCACGTGAGAAGCACGCAGGGAAGCTGAAGGGCCGCGCCAACTGTCGTACTACAGGACAAAAAGTCCCAGGCTGGCCAGGCTGTTAGCTCGCGGCTTGAACTCGCGACTTAACCCAGTCGCAAGGCCAAGTTGCCAAAACACCCTGTTTGGCAAAAACTAACGTTTTGCATTCCTTTCACACCCTACTATATATATACCCTTATACCCACCATATTGAGAGAGCTTCTAGAGAGAATTTTGTGAGAGAAACCCTAGAGAAATACAAGATTGATTCATCCACAATCTTAACCTTAGAGACTCTACAAATTCCTCTACCCTTTTCCTCTCCATTGTTATACCCTTGAGAGGCCTTTAGCCAAATCCTTATCTCACCACACCCACATCTGTGAGAAGGCTTATTTGGTACTGTTGGGAAGCAGTTAGGAAGGAACCAATCTACATTGGTTGATGCTATGATCTAGTAGTGGAATCCGGGAAGCTAAAGACGAAATAGGTTCGGCGTAACCTCGTAGGAGCAAAAAGCTTGGAAGGCTTAGGTACTTGGGTAGATTAGGCTTGGAGGGTCTTCTGCTGTTCATGTATCCCAACTATATTCTTTAGTGGATTATTTGACCGCTTGGAGGGCGGCAGAGAGGTTTTACGCCAAGGGCTTCAGTTTCTTCTTCGATAACACATCGTGTGTTGTCCGTGTATTTTCATCTTCTTTCCTTTATCTTTGCCTTATATTTACTGCTGTGGATGTTGTTGGGAAATTTAGACCCTGGTTGATAGAATTAACAAGTTTTAAATCCAAGTTGTTAATTAGATTTATTATCAATAAAACTTGTTAAAACAAACAAACATCAATATCATGGCAAAATAATATGCAGCGGAAAAAATAAATAAGACAAGATATGATGACCTAGGAAAACCAATGAAACCAACCAGTTTCACAGTAAAAAACCTAGGGGGGAAACCTTCCCGAAAAGCAATCCACTATAGAAAAGAGAAGTTTCAGATCTAGTACAAAACCTTTGTCCCTAGACTCTACAATCCCCGTAGATGAATTCACAGCAGAAACCTTCTACTGCTTCAGAACCTCTGAACTCTTCAATATATGAACGCCACCCTTTGATGCACGAATCCTAGTACGTGACTAACCAATTGTGCGGATCCCAGTATGCGACTTCAATCACCAACTAGAAGAAGATGTTGGCTGCAAAGTTCTTCACTTCATCAAAAATGAAGATCAAGAAGCACTTGGTTACAAAACCCTAAGGCGCAAAGACGCAATAGCTTCTTTTTTTTGAGATAATAACCTTTTGCATATGTTCTCCTTGAATTCTCTTATTCTCTTATGTAACGGCCTCTAAAATAAGCCTTATATAGGTCTAGGGTTGTGAGAAAAGAAACCCTACACAAATACATAAGCCTGGCCCAAAAATTAAAAAGCTGAATTTCCGTAATCTCGACAGATAGCAGCTATCGAGGAGGTGTCGAGAAGGTGTCGAGGTTTAATGAATCTCAACAGATACAGCTATCGAGGAGGTGTCGAGAAGGTGTCGATGGGACAGAAACTTTCTCGATTGATCGACCAGCTATCAAGAAGCTATCGAGATTGCGATAAGAATCAGCTGAAGTGCTCGACAGATAGCCAGGTGTCGAGGAGGTGTCGAGAAGCTATCGAGCTATCTATCCGCAGGTGTCGAGCTATCTGTCCAGCTTTATTGAACACCTTTTCTTCACTTGTTTCTTGGTCCAATCTTCATGGCTTTAATACTAGACTTGAACAACATGTTTCTTCAAGTATTAAACACAACTTAGATCTACCCAAATACAAGTAAAATGCGTTTTGTCAAAGGATTAGCCAACTACATAAAATATGTCCTTAACAGATGTGTTTATATTTGGCTTAGATTAGTTATCAATTCTTTTATAAGCTTGTTATCATATTCCGTATATTAACTGTTTGATATAAAACTTGAATTGATAATTTTGTATTTGGGGTCTAAACGTTCAAGGGTGTTTCATACCCATTTTGAACTTTCAGGTCCAAAGACCAATAAACCCAAAAGTAAAGAATATGGAAATTGGGCTCGGGAAGCTCAAAAAATTTAGCGAAAGCCCATAGGAATATAAGAAGTAGGAAAGAATGAGATGGGTCAAGTATGCCCCAAGGACTGAAACAGGCCGAGGATGCCCAAAGGAATAAAAATGGGCCGGGAAAGCCCAAGATGCTATGAGAATTGACCCAACAGGAATACTGGGCAACGTAAACTAAGGGAAGGAATAATACATGAAACTGCCATGGCAAACCCAGAGAAGGCCCAGCAAACACAAGTTAAATGGTATCATGGTAAAAAAAATGCAGTGGCATGGCAAGAGTACCGGTTAGCCCACAAACTAGAAGTGAAAGGAGACAGGGGCTGAATTAAAGAAGAAAAAACCCATACCTAAGCAATACCTAGCCCAAAGAAGAAACGAGATGCAAATAATGAAGACCCAATAACTCATTCACGCCACAAAAAGTTAAACGAGCAGCAAAACGCGCAGTAGGACCAGACAAACCTACAAGCAATGGCAAACACATGAACACCAGACAAGCAATGAACTCATATGGGAGTGGAGCACGCATAAGGCTCAAGCACCACCCACTTGTACCCAGCCAATATAGGGGCAGTGGGCTATAGGTCAGAGATAAAAGAGGGTATGGTTTGACGGTGGAGAGAAGGGGAAAACCTATTCTGGGATTCCTGCTCAAGCTATTTTGGGGGAAATGTCTTGCTGGGATGACATACCACCCAAAAGAGGCAAAAATGAGCTAGAATCATTAGGTGCATGCTATAGAAGTTAGTAAGAGAGAAATCCACAACAGGCCAAAAGTAGTTAATGGGTAAAATGGTAAATCTTATCATGGCAAGCAGTATAAAAAGGTCTTAGTTGTGCACAATAAACAACAAAAATAACAACAACAAGAAGGAATAGGAGAAATCATTGAAAAACAGAGAAATAGGAAAAAATAAATAAATAAAGAAAATAAGAGAGCCGAGAGTGAAGAGAGAAAACAGGAGTGTGAGGAGTAAAAAGCATACACCAATAGGCTACCCACTTCTCTCCCTCTCAATAGCCCACTCTCTAGCAAGTTAAGAATCTGAGATTAAGCCACTTAAGTCCATTTTTCAAAGTAGGTAATTTCTATGGCAGGATTCCCCTGTGAGATTACGCACATTGGAGAAAAGTTCCCTTCTTGGACTTAAGTCTACTAAGGAGCCAAGTTTAGCAGGCTAACCCCCTTCCTTCTTTTATTATGATTGTTCAAGTGCTAACGTTATTTTTCTTGTTGCTAATTCATTTATACCATACTTATATTATCGTATTTTCCTTTTGCAAAATTGTTTAAACATTGTCTTTGGTCAGTAGCAAGTACTTTAGTTAAAATATTTTAGCTATCTTGCTGTATTATGTTTCTCCTGCCATAACGTTTTTTGTGACAGTATTTCCTGCCATGAGCACGTAACCAAGATCCCTGCCAGGAGTCCTAGCTTGCGTACAAGCTGGCTTAAGGTGAGTTTCAATTGAGCCAATCCCAACTCTCCTACCCCAAAATCATTGGGCCGCAGTACGGCAGGAGCAGTCCAGCCTAGGATATAAAAAGGCCTACCACAAAGAGATAGATGATAAAAGAGATAATTATAAAGTAGAGTCCCAAGCAAATCAAGCCACTTTAAGCTTATCATGTTGATGGTCCCGAGTTAATTCACTGAGTTGACTTTGCAAACTTGGCTCACTACCCATGCATAGGCTAAGTGCAGTGTTACGTAACACAAACTTTTATTTTTTAATAATTCGATAGTTACAACAAAGAGGAGGGAGGATTTGAATCCTAATTCTTTTCATATATAAAAGAGAGCATACAATACTACTTAGCTATAAAACTGTTGGCATACTCCCCAGTTCCCACTATATTTATGTAGTAAATTTGGATTTTACATGTGAGGTGAGGGGGAAATGGATTCTAAGAGAAATATAAAGAGATATTCCTAGCTCCCTTTAATTCTTAACAATCATCCAATTAATGATGGATAACCAGAGATAAGAAAACAAACAGAAATGCCTACGAACTATACCCAGAATCAACCAATTTAATTTGGATACTCTGGTGGCAAATTCAAAGATAATTCTTTCAATAGAAACTTTGATAAAGTGTAAGCTTTCAAGTTTTCATAGATGTGCAATTTATAGCCCGCATTTTTTGTAGTGACTATGGGCTCCCTGCTATTTATAACTGATAAGAGACCTCTAGGTTGTATTATGAGGATTTCTTCCCCCAAAATCTTTAGGTCATGTTGTCCTTCTCATACCTTTTTTTAAAATAAAAAAGAAGGGGTCTCTGGTATGGGCTCATCGACCCCACGCCACATGACAATAATGGGTAATACCACGTGTACCACACAGGCCTTACTAAGGCTATCGCTCAAATCGCTCCTCTCTTTGTGCTGAAACAAGGACTCCTACCATCAAGCCACATCCCGTGTGGTTGTCCTTCTCCTCGAGATGAAGGGGATTGCCCAATCCATTTTGGTATGCCACATCCCGTGTGGCATACCAAACATAAGGATTACATTCAGATTATGATTCCTCTTATAGAAGTTCATTTCAACATTATCAGAGTTCTAATTTTTTTTGAATAAAAAGAGCAAAGCTAAATTGCTTCTATAGGCCAAATACAATGAAAACCAACAAAAAAAAAGGGCAAATAAAGTAACTTCAAAGTTCAAACTGCCGCTTCCCTTTTACCTAAATTAGTCACAGGCTCACGTGATGCGTAAAAATAAATAATTATTTTGTAAGGTAATATAGTGTATAATTTTTTTTCTAAAATTTTTTGAAAATAATTTTTTCTCTCTAAAAATTAAACAATTTCTATTATGTCCGATTAGGTCTACTTTGGTCACATTCGGTCCAATTAGGTCTACTTCGGTCCAATTTGGTCCACTTAGTCAATTTTGGTCCCCTTCATTCAATTTAAGATTAATTGGGCCTAAAATTTTTTTTTTTTTTTTAATTGCCTTTCAAGTTTAGCTCAAAAATTCTTTTTTTTTTTTCCCCTTAATTTTTGGGTTGAAAAGTATGAAGTTATATTTGGGCTAAAATCTTTAGTTTTGAGTTTTTTTTTTTTTTTTTAAACAAAGAAAATAGACATTAAAAACTAGAAATATGAACCCTAAAAATGCAATTAAAATGATAAATATTCAAATGTCTTATTCGGTCCACATTGGTTCTATTCGACCTATTCTTTCCTATTCGGTCCATACGGTCCTAATCTGTCCTATTAAGACTATTCTATTCACTAAAGTTACCATGGCTTTTGAGTGGAATTTATAGTTTATTTTTGTGTTAGAACCCATTTCCCTCTCTCTTGTGTGTGAGTGTGTTTGTTTCTCAAAAAAAAAATAATAATAATAATCTATTTGGTCCATTTGATCTTATTCAGTCCACTTTAGTCCTATTCAACCCATTCAGTACACATTGGCCTTATTCGGTCCACATTGGTCCTATTCTATCCACTTTGGTCTTATTTGGTCCACATCGATCCTATTTGGTTCATTATTGATCCTATTCGGTCCTATTCGGTTCACTTCGGTCCTATTCGGTCCATTCTATCCACTTTGGTTCTATTCGGTCCATTATGTCCACTTTGTTCCTATTTAGTCCACATTAGTCCTATTTAGTAGTATGTCCACTTCGGTCCTATTTGGTCCCTTTTTATCCATTTCATCCACTTCGTTCTTATTCGGCCCCCTTCAGTCCTATTCAATCCATCTTGTTTCTATTTCATCCTATTTTATCCATTTGGTCCAATTCGGTCCGTTTGACCACTTTGATACTTTTTGGTCCACTTCGATCTATTTTTGTGCACTTAAAAAATGGGAAAAGACATATTTGGGTTGAAAGAAAAATTAGTTTTCTTTACAATCAATACAATTTCTATCTTTTATCTTAATAATAAATAAATAAATAAGCTAGTTCCGTGCCTACCTTTTGGGTTCTTTCAAGATCCAACTCTCAACTTCAAGTAGTGGATAACATTTGAGAATAGTAAAGATGTAGCCATTAAAGATCTTTTATTATGTATGTAGGCCTTCAGGCCAAACTGCATTTCACTTCTTCTTACTTCTGTTTTATCTCTCTACAACATATATATATATATATATATATATATAAAATCCAATTAAAATCTAAATTGATTGGATTTCAATTGGGGTATAATTTTGTGTCATGTGTCCCCTTTAAACTTTTTAATTTTTGTATCAAATGAGTTATTTAGTCCAAAAATGGAAAAAAATTTCAGTCAAAAAAATGAAGAGTTCAATACTAACGAACCATTATATATATAGCCAATACTATTTGTTAGGCCTCCACCAACCATTGTCAGGAAGAAGTTATGCAGAAATATCTGGCGTGATAGGTAGAATCTTGTGTTTTAAACTTCACTTTAAATTTCATATATTTTATTTGATTTTTTTGGCTGATCTTTTGGAGACTCCAAACGGCTTTGACATCGCTAACTCTACCCACATTTTCTCGTATGGTAGAATTCAAACCATGAGGCCACGTGGGTGAATTTTCCCAAGAAAGCAAATGAGAAGTGAAAAAATTTTGTATGCGTGAGCGTGAAACAGGGCAAGCCCCGCACCTGTGGGGCCTGTCTATCAGTGAGACAAAGATCTCATGTGCCGGGCACATGAGATACCTTCTCATCGAGAAGTACAACACTAATGAGGTCTTTTAAATCTATCTTACTGTTGCTTCTTTATTGGACAATTTCTTCTCTTTTTACTCCCCTTAACTCGTTGTTATTATGTTTGGACAATTTCTATAGAAGAACTTCAAGTTCAAGGAGGTGGAAACAAGATCGGTGAGGACAATGCGATCAACGACATTGGGTAGTGAGTATAAAATAATTGTAATATTGATTATTCACAAAGTCAAGTAGCGATTTCTTTGATCATGTACTGTCATTGTCTAGAAGGACCCATTTTTAAGGATTCAAAATGTGATTGGAAAAGAATGGATTTTTCATATCATATTTTATTTCATAACAATAGCAGAATGTGTGTTTTGGAGGGTGGAACACCCAGTCAATGTAAATGCAAGTTGTAGATACATGTATCCTCAATTTCTCACGAGGAATGAGTGTACTTGACTACAGTGTACTATGAGGATCTAAGATATAATCCTATGAGAGCTACCTTAATTGGATGGGTGTATCAACCTATTCAATAACTCTTGGGGTGGGGAGGAAACATATAAATGGGTTGATAATTGAGTTGGATAAGGATAAAACCCTACGCACGGGTTATGGAGTATCTAAGATCCATGTGAAGCAATAATATTTCGATGTTGTAAAAAAAAAAAAAAAGAATAATAAAATATAGATAAAATTTAGCTACAAAATTAGTTGTAGTATAAGGTTACAACCTTACTCAATAAAATAAACATTACTACATATTTTGAAAATCTAATCGTTAAATTGGATGTTTTTTACACTCTTAATACACATGTCAACTTTTGTGTCAATCTAATATTCATATTATTTACTATATGATCTATAAGTTTATATTTTATGCATAATTTTAAACTACAAAAACTTGCAAGAGTTAAACAATTTATTGATAACATAACTATTGATATTTAATTTTTAAGAAATTTTGCAAGTATACGGGATATAAGAAGAAAATATAAACCAACAATGAATTTGTCAAAATTCAAATCTAATTAAAAGATATTAAGTAAGGTTATAACCTAAAATTAAAATCAATTTTGTAGCTAAACTTTGTCTCTAAAATATTACCTTTTCAAATGCATCATCCTTTTATTAATTATTTATAGCATTCAAAATATTTTACATATGTTGTTGGAGTTGTTTTTTATTCAAGCTTATATTTAAAATTGAAGTGGGAGTGAATTCATTATAAATGTTAATAATTGTAGTTATTAGTGTGTATATGTGTACATAGTTGAAGAGTAGAATTCAAATTAGTTTTTAATTGTAGTTTAGCCAAGTGTCCATTTTAATTCTCCAAATTTGAGTGCCAAAATGATCATCTCTCTTACCTAGGTAATACCTCTTTATTATCATTATTGTTGAGTGTTTCCGTGTGTAATCACATGTTACAAACTAAATTTTTTTAATTGCCTTCTTGTTTTTATTTTAACACAGTATCAAAGTTATGTTCCAAAAACTCAAAAATGGTATTAAATTAAGTCACTCTTTTATGGCCTTCACTAGGTTGAAGAAGGCCACTTTTGACCATCGGTCAACTCGATCCCTATTGACCATATTTTGGCTCAACGTTGGGACGAGTCAATGTTTACCACCATCCTAAGTTCCTGACTCTTTACATAAATTTTTTTCCTAAATCACAGCCTTCATAGCCTCTCTCTTTTTTTGGCCATTGAGCATAACAATTGATAGATAAACTTAAAGATCAATTGAATGCAGGTTGAACCACCCTAAAAGAAGGCCACACATTCTCCCATACTCCACCAATGATCCGGCCATGTCCTTGGAGCTTCTCACATTCCTCACGAGTCAGACAAGAAGTTGCTTGCATGCCATCATATGTTAGGAACCCAGTAGTTCTTAATGGAGATGGATCGGAATTATAAGAGAATTAACTTAATTTGAGGTAATCACATTCCATAATGTTGGAACATATGTGTTTCACTTATTAGGAACATATGTCATTCTTTGATGTAATTGGCTAATCCTTTGACAAAACGCACTTTACTTGTAATTGGATAGTTCTAAGTGTTTTTAATACTTCAAGAAACAAGGTTTCAAGATCAAGTGTTGAAGTCATCAAGTCTATCCAAGAAACAAGTAAATAAGTGCAAGTTCATTAAAACTCGACAGCTAGCATGTGTCAAAGTTTAGAAAGTTGTTCAGCCCCGTGTGCTCGACACCTACTCAACAGCTTCTCGACACCTCCTATTTGTCGAGGTTTAATAAAAACAAATTTTTTGTTCTGTTTTCTTGGGATCCGTGAATATGTCTTTATGCCTTCTTTTCTCCTAACCCTAGACATATAAAATGATTGTTTTAAGGGCCGTCAAAGAGTTCACATGTTGCACAAGTATTGAGCAAACTCTGTTCAAGCAAATTGTAATCGGAGACAAAGTTTTGCCCAAGTTCATCTCTTCTGGAGAAGTTGTTGTGTATGTGCACCTTTGGGTTTTGTGACCAAGCATCTTCTTGATCTTCATCGTGTGGATGAACTAAACAACTTTGCAACCAACCATCTTTTCTACTTGGTGATTGAATTCGTGTACTAGGATCCGCACAATTGGTTAATCACGTACTTGGGAACCGTGCATCAAAAGGGGAAACTGTCACTATAGAACAAGTCCAATTAGATATTGGGGTAAAGGTTCAACTGTAGGTTGGTATAAGGTACTGGGATTCCTTTACTTGTAACCGCTTTTTGTGATAATAGTGGAGTTTTGGAAGTGATGACCTGAAAATCACCCAGTGAAGTTTTTGCCGTGTAGGTTTTCCCCATTCGTAAGCAAATCACCGTGTTAAATTTATTTTCCGCTGCACTTAGATTAATTGGTGATTTGTTTGTGCTACCACGCGTTTGCATGTTAATTTGATTAATTAATTGAACTTGACTGATTAATTAATTAATTCATCACAAGGGGTCAATTCGTTTTTGGCCTATCAAGTGATATCAGAGCAGGTACACTCTAATTAGGTTTTAATCTTTGCTGTGTGATCCATTGACCCCTGTTGTCATGGAAACTCTTGATTTTTTTGATTTGCATGATCTTATGTTGAATGATGATGATGATATTCAAGATGCCTATTGCAAGCTTTATAATTTTTGTATGAAATCTCTTGAATATTCTACAAAATTAAAAGCTAAATTTAAAACGGTAAAGCTTGAAAAAGATGATTTGATTGCAAATTTGGATGAAGCCAATAATTTGAATGAGAATTTTAAAAATCAAATTTCATCTCAGGTGGACAAAATTAAGAGTTTGGAAAAGCAACTAGTTGAATTTAAAACTCAAGTTGAAAAATTAACTAGTGCCAAACTTCTTGTTGAGCCTAACTCAAAAGAAAAAGATTTTTATATTCCTCCATTTAAAATGAATAATGAAGAGTTGAAGGCTAATATTATTAGGATAGACAAAGGTAAACAATCTGATGTTAACGTTGAAGTTTCTAAACCTATGTCTGAAACTCCTCCTAGGTTAAATAAAAATTTTGAATTTGTCTCCACTTGTCATCATTGTCATATTGTTGGTCATATTAGGCCAAATTGTCCTAAATTTAGGTTTTTGTTAACCTCTAAGGTTAGACCTCCTTCTAGAAAGCATATTAGTTCGAAAACTACTCATGTTTGTCACCATTGTGGTGCTTTTGGTCACACTCGTCCTAATTATTTCAAGTTGTTTCCTCATAAGCAAGTATCAAATAAGTCTCATCCTTTGTCTAAAGGTTCTGTACCTATTCTTAGTGAGTTATTAAAAGTTTTAAGCTTTTTGACTCAATTTTAGGGGAATTCTAATTCCTTTATGTCCTTTAGTAGTCATACTAGGACACGTGCATTTTCATCTTCACAGCCAAAGACTCGTGCTGTATGGGTGATAAAGGATCCTAAGGCTTAATTGTCTTCTGTTTGTCCTTTGCTTTAATTCTTTCTATCTAAAGTTGGACTTTCTTTCTTAATTTCTTATCTTTTTGGAATCATGCTTTCATGCATATGCATCTAGTTTATGCTTTGTTTTGTTTAACATGTTTTTGTTTGGTTAGTTTTCAGTTTTTGTTTATTTTTTTTTCATATTAAAAAAAATTTTGAAAAATCAGAAAAATACAAAAACAATGTGTGTTTTGTGTACATTGGTACTTGTGTACCTTGGATGACCATTGAAACAAAGTTTTCTAAACTTTGTATCATTTGTAGTTTAGATGAGCATCTCTATGCACAACTAAGCAAGTGAGTTTTGTGGCTCGTGTTTGTGATGAGTAAGGTTAAGTGATCTCTTCTACTTAACACTTGTATCACTCTTTTTGACGAGTAAGACTAGAAAATCTTAAGAGAAATGCATAAATAACCATCTCACCACTGTTACTTGCCAATCATGAATGACATCTGTATGCTTCGGCATAGCAAAAGTGTGATGTCAATGACATTTGTGTGCTTCAGCATAGCAAAATTGGAATGTCAAAAATTATTGGGTATTTCTTTTCTATCTCTTATATGTCCATGCATGATATGCTTTAAAAGAAAATATGCAAAGAAAATAAAAAGCAAAAAAAAATTAAAAATGTTTTAAATATGATTGCAAGCGTGTATTCTAGGAGATGTGGGAGTTATAAGATGTACCTCGAAGGTGATAGTCTCCATCAAACAGTTATAATCGTGTGTGAGTTAAAGTGATTTTCTCATATCTCAAATCGTCATAACATGTATACACCTAAGCAATCTTGCGATATTTTTCACACACAACACGCAATATTCTTTGTTACTCTTGATACATGTGCAGGTACAATGTGATTTGGCCATCACTAGGTTTACATGTGCTTATGTATGCTCACTAAACTGTCTTGACTTGTTTTTTAAATATAAAATTGGTTAGACTTGTTTAGTGTGTGTGTGTGTTTTTTTGGGATCCATGTGCTTAAAATTATTATTGAGAAATGATTTTGAGAGTTTAATATGTTGATTGGATCATTGGTTGAGTTGCATGTTGGATTGCATTCATGTCTGTGTTTTTCACTTCTCGAAAAATTGTTTTTAAAAGCAAGCTCAACACCTCCTCGACACTTCCTTGATACCTGTCTATCTATCGAGCTTCTCAAGCTTTTTCTTATCGCAATCTCGACAGCTCCTCGACACCTGGTGGATCGATCGAGAATTCTCCTGCCTCCTCAATAGCTTCTCGACTGCTAGGTCGATCAATCGAGCTTCTGTTCTTGTTCCTGGTGTTTGTTCCTCGAAACCTTCTCGACACCTGCATCTGTCGAAAGATATTTTCTCGACACCTTTCTTGACAGATGTCTCGACACCTCTCGACACCTTATCTGTCCAGATTTACTGAGGACTTTATATAAGCCTCCTCGTGCGATCCGATCCTTATTTCTCTCGATCTCTCTCTCGATACCTCTGTCTTTTCTCTCCCAAACACTCTCATCTCACTCCAATCTTGTTCCTCAAGGTTTCTTCAAGCTTTTTTAAGTTTTTCATCACTTGGTAAGCTTTTAATCTATCATTCTTCATGCATTTCATGATTTGAAACCTAGGTTTTTGGGTTTTTGAAAAATTTTAGGGTTTTTCAAAATTGATGAGTTATTGTTGAAATTTTGGGATGGATTTTCACTTAAATAAGTTTAAAATCTCATGCATTGCATCACATATGCATTATAACTGTCTTATCATGCATATAGATGTGTGCAAATTGATTGTGTGCTGGTAGGATTGGATTGGGCTGAGCCCATGATGTATTTTCTTTTGCATGTCACATGTTCATGCATTCCCCATGCATACGTACTCTTTTTTCAATATACTTGTTATATTTGAATTATTTGGGGCTTTTCTGATTGTCTCTCTCTCTCTTCCCCCTCTTATTCTGTTTACGTTAGTCGTGTCTATGGCACCTAAGCGTAAATCTGCTCCGTCTCAGAACCCTCTTCGTTCCGGTGCATCACCTTCTGATCCTACTCCTTCTAACTTTCGGTTTCGTGATGAGGATGCCCGTAAAGCTTTCTCGGAGAACTTTTCTCAACGAGGTGTTCATTCGGAACACCAAGTCATTTTGGCAGACTTCGCCGACACTGACCTTCCCGATTTCATTCACAGTCAAGGATGGGAGTCACTGTGTGATGTCCCTGTCATATGTCCTCTCATGCTTATCTAGGAGTTTTACTCCAACATGCACGTGATTAATCGTTCAGTACCTCTTTTCTTCACTCGCGTTCAAGGTATGCGCATTCCTGTCACACCGCAACATGTTGCAGATGTGCTTCGAGTTTCTAGGGTAGAGTATCCTGACTATCCTATTTGTGAGCATCTACGGACTGTGTCCAAGGATGAGCTCATATTTGCTTTTTGTGAGCGCCCTTCTGAGTGGGGTGAGCGTCAGTTTACATTAGTCGACCTTTTGCTAAAAGTCCTAGATTCTTAAACATGGTGATGACCTTTGTACTCCATCCTCTCTCTCATTATAACTCTATTACAAAGCCTCGTGCTCGGTTTTTATTATCCCTCCTTGAGCATCTTACTATAGACTTCCCTTCTCATTTCATTCTGTCTATTATAGATGTTTATTTGGATGCGGTGACCCATGATAAGCTTATCTTTCATTTTGCTATCACGAGGACCTTACGCCATTTTTCTGTTCCTTTTCTTACGTCCGACCATTTCACTTTCATGTGTGCCATAGACGCCGCTACCGTAAAACGTAGTAAAGCGCAGTTTAGGTCGTGATAGCCAGATTCCACTCCTCCCTCTCGTTCGGCTCCATCTACATCCGCTCCCTCTTCTTCCATAAGCAATGTGTCACTTAAAGACATCATGGCGCAGCTGTAGCGCATGGATGCTTGTCTTGATACACTCTCCACTGAACTATATCAGGTGAACATTCGTGTTGGTCGTATTGCACAATGACAGGCAGCTATGGGTGGCTATGCTTCTGAGGCTTCTCCTCCACCACCTCCTCTAGTGGCTTCTGATTCTGATGCTAAGGATGATGATGATGATGGTGATGACAATGATGCTTCTAATGATGATGATGGAGATGCTAGCTCTACCGATGAGATGTCTGCTTGACACTCTTACCCGTTGTCACTCGTGACAAAAGGGGGAAGTAGTTTTGAGATATGAGAGTAGTCATTCTTAAGGGGAGAGTTAGTATATGACTTTTTGTTAGAGGGAGTGTTGTTGATGTTATGAGGGATGTAGTGAGGATTTCATGAATCATTTCTTTTCTTTCTTTTATAGATACATTGTTCTTGTACATTTGGTCTTGTGACCATTTATTGACATACATTGTACTTAGTTCTTTCTATATGTGGATGTATGTTCTTTCACCTACTTCTTTCATGTGTTGTTTCTTTTCTCTCTTTATACACATGTTTCTTATATTTGTATGCAATCTATTATTTCTGTTTTACACAAAGATGTCTTGATGAGTTTTGTTTAAAGTGTTTCAGAAATACAGGTTGTTAAAGTCTACTTGCCATAAACTCTCTTCTTGCAAATTTTTCAAGAGTTTGCGTTAGGATAGATTTTATTGTATGTAACAAGTGAGTATGAGTTGAGTGATTTATGACTTCTCTCATATATTCATTTGTTTATCGTGGTTTTGTCACGGATTGCCAAAGAGAGAGATTGTTGGGACATATGTGTTTCACTTATTCGGAACATATGTCATTCTTTGATGTAATTAGCTAATCTTTTGACAAAACGCACTTTACTTGTAATTGTGTAGTTCTAGGTGTTTTTAATACTTCAAGAAATAAGGTTTCAAGATCAAGTGTTGAAGTCATTAAGTTTGTCCAAGAAACAAGTGAAGAAGTGTAAGTTCATTAAAACTCGACAGCTAGCATGTGTCGAGGTTTAGAAAGTTGTTCAACCCCGTGTGCTTGACACCTACTCGACAGCTTCTCGACACCTTCTATCTGTCAAGGTTTAATAAAAACAGATTTTCTGTTCTGTTTTCTTTAGATCCGTGAATATGTCTTTGGGTTTTCTTTTCTCCTAACCCTAAACATATAAAAGGATTGTTTTAAGGGCCGTCAAAGAGTTTACAAGTTGCACAAGCATTGAGCAAACTCTGTTCAAGCAAATTGTGACCGGAGACAAAGTTTTGCCCAAGTTCATCTCTTCTAGGGAAGTTGCTGTGTATGTGCACCTTTGGGTTTTGTGACCAAGTATCTTCTTGATCTTCATTGTGTGGATGAACTGAACAACTTTGCAACCAACCATCTTTTCTAGTTGGTGATTGAAGTCGCATACTAGGATCCGCGCAATTGGTTAGTCATGTACTTGGGAGCTGTGCATCAAAAGGGGAAACTGTCACTACAGAACAAGTCCAATTGGGTATTGGGGTAAGGGTTCAACTATAGGTTGGTATAAGGTACTAGGATTCCTTTACTTATAACCGCTTATTGTGATAAAAGTGGAGTTTTGGAAGTGGTGACCTGAAATCACCTGGTGGGGTTTTTGCCGTGTAAGTTTTTCTCATTCGTAAACAAATCACCGTATTAAATTTATTTTCCGCTGCACTTAGATTAATTGGTGATTTGTTTATACTACCATGCGTTTGCATGTTAATTTGATTAATTAATTGAACTTGACTAATTAATTAATTAATTCATCACAATGGGTCAATTCGTTTTTAGCCTATCACATAAAGAAAGAAAGAGATGCACTAATGCACTAAGCAACTGGTTTATTCTTCAATGATATCTAATGTTGAATTGTAATCATATATTTATAGGAGACTAACTCTAATGTCATTAGCCCACATGGCTTAAGATAATTGACTAGTTAATTCAACATGTGCTTTATGAATTAAGCCATGTGTTAAATGAGCTACATATGCTTAAATCCTAACTAATTCATCATAATCTCAACCAACTAGCTAACTACCTATCTAAAGGGATTATAACAATTATTTCATATTCTTAACATCATATAACCCACATGCCTAACATATCATATCAAACATGTTGGCCATCATCCATGTTAAGTGAATTAATCACACAAAGTAGTAATGATATGGTGATGAAGTGGAAAATCAATATAAAACACTCTAAAGAAAAAACCACTTCAAGGAAAACTTTTCGCAATAAAACAATCCACTATAATCAAGATAAGATTACAATTTAGCATAAAACTTTTACCTAGACTCTACAAACCAAGTAGAACAACTTACTACATAAACTTTCTACAGCTTTAGAACTTCTGAACTCTTCAATTATCCAGATGTTTCAAGGATGAAACACCTATGGTAAGATCAGAACCCTTGATTGAATCCAAGAACCTCTAGAAGATTTCTTCACAACAGCAACAACAAAAATAATGTGCCATATGTGTTTCAATCTTATTGCTCAATATCTTCAATCATGGTGTCGAATCATCTTTCAAGTTTGATTTCATCGAATGAATGATATTAGGCTTGGATGTGATATCTCTCTAGAGCAAGGTTTTCAGATCCGGACCATTCATTGAACCGTAAAAGGGAGAGGTTCAAGGTTTTTAAGATCGAACTGGGGTCGAACCGTGATGATGTCATAATTAATTTAATAATTAATTAAAGTCTAAGTATAGATATTAAATTTATAAAACTAGCAAAATTGACTAATATATCTATATATGTGAGAGAAATTTAATGATTTTCAAGCATATATTTAATAATTAAATAAGAAAGTTAATAAAATAAAATAATAACTATGAAAACATTAAAATTTATGATTAATTTTTGAAGTAAAGTTGAATATCTTTGAAGGATTTTAATTATAATTTTTTTTATTCCAGAAATGGATAATTTAATTAAGTAGAATAAAATTGTGTTAAGTTATTTTTATAAAAATAAAAAAAATAAAAATTGCTAAGGGGTTGAACCGCATAGTTCTTGCCACCGGTTTGGCATGAACTGTGCGGTCCAACCCTGGTTTTAGGGGTTCACGAAATTGCCACATATGCCTAGTTCTCTATGCTTAAAAAACTGAATTTCAATCTAGTTCTCAATTTTCATAGTCCGACCTCTCAGTCCGGTCCAAGTTTAAAAACCTTGCTCTAGAGTACAATAGCATCCTCTCAAGCCCCTTTGAAAGTCGTGCTAAATAGTCCCTTTTATATTGACATCAACTGGGGTAGGAAATTTTGTGCACAATAGACTATAACTTTCAAAACAGATTATCCACGATTTTTGATTCATTGAGCTTCAATCGATAGGGCTGTCAAACTTTGATGATCAAGAGTCGATCGAATGGTAGTTGAACTCTGTCAAATTTGCTTTTCTTAAGTTGTTTCTTGCATTGTATGTCTTGAACTTGATCTAATCTTCAGTGACTTAATTTCGACACATATATACGGCGTGGAATTTTCCGACACTAAAAATTAATCCTAGCAATTAAAGTCAAAAGCTTGTCAACCTTATTGCTATGTCATACGGCCATCATTGACCATTGTCAAGTGTCGATCACCTTGTCTAACACCATCACCATTGATTGTTGTTGACCAACCACTTCCAAACACTTTTTTACTCTAAGCATGGAACTTTCACACTTCACTCTATTTCCTCTTTTCTTTTTTTTCCTTTTTTTACTTGAATCTTATTTTATTTTAATGAAAAGCTGTCATATCATCTACTAACTAAATAAAATGTAAAAATTAAAACCCATTATTATTTATTAAAAAAAAAAAAAAAACTCATTACTAGGATATCTCCAATTAAAAAAATAATAAAGGTAAGCCAATCTTTATTTTTTTAATTTTTTATAAATAAATAAAAATAATAATTTTGAGCTGAGCTAAAGTTGAATTTAATGGCCCCCCTCATCAACGGAAGGGTCTGAACTCTGAATCAAAGAAATATCAAATATGTAACGTTAGAATAGTAAAACCGTAAAATAAAAATATTTCCAAATTTTAAGATGTAAATTGCAATTTTATGAGATCCTTGGAGAAAGAAAATTGCAACTTTATGATGATAATGATGACGATGACGATGAAGACGATGAACAAATGGAAGTAGATGCGCATTTCATTCAAAAAGAACAGCACAAAAGTCATCGAAGTGCATGTTTTTTGGACTTTTGGCGTCCTTTTTAATAAAGGGTCCGTTGATGTTAAACACATTTTTTTAGCTATTGACCTGAAACACATGTTACATGTAAGTAAATAAAAAAAACTCAGGCCAGGAGTTCAAGAGTCAAAATAGTCAAAAGGTCAAAGAATTATTATGAGGAATTGGCTGGATAACATTGAACATTTGGCATGTTTTCTATACATTGAATTAATTTGCATTTTTAAGTTCATATTGTAGGTAGAACGAGCTGTTGAATTGGCAATTTTAGTATTTTTAATAGACATATCTATGATTTAAATTCCCAAAATCCTAATATTGACTTTTATATATATATATATATATATATATATAATATGCATAATTATATATTCCATGAACAGTCGTTGGAAATTTAATCAATGTAATTCATGCTGTTGTAGCATTTTACATGCCAAAGTGATCAATGAAGAAAAATTGGATGACTCAGCAAAAATAAATAAATAATCCGAAATTCTTTTTCTTCATTTCTAATTTTTTTTTTGTATGAATTTTAATTCAAGTGAAATTATTTTTACCAAAACACTGAATACAATTCTGGAAAAAAATAGCACCACAAAAAATAGCATATTGGATGGTAAGTAAATGTTACCTTTAGGGCAGAATTTTTGTTGTTATTATTATTTTTTATAATTATGATAGAACTTGAATAATTGGTATCCATCCATGATGATCTAATTTTTACCATCCAATTAAGATATCAATAAATGAAATTATTTTTTGTGTAGGTAAGTAGGATTTGAAGGTGAATTTTGACAAATCCACCATTGTATTACATATTCTTCTTATATTTTCCATTCTTGCAAAATTTTTAGAAAATTAAGGATTAATAGTTATGTTATCAAAAAATTATTTTTATTGCAAGTTTTGTGGTTTCAAATTATGCATAAAATTTAAGCTTATAAATCAAATAATATTTATTATTCGATTGACACAAAATTTAACACGTGAATTAAGAGTGTAAAGAATATACAATTTAGCGGTTAGATTTTCAAATATGTAGTAATGTTTATTTTATTGGATAAGATTGTAACCTTAAGTTACAACCAATTTTGTAGCTAAACTTTGTTTTAATAATAAAGCCAGTAAAATTTGTTGTCTAGTTAGTATATATTTTTTTAGAAGATGTCTGGTTAGTATTGTTGGGACAAAAGACTTGAAGTTCCAATGTCAAACTTTACTCTGATGTGGCAACCATCCATGTGTACATTTCTTCCGTTGTAATTTCCTTGTGGATGAATTTATTCAAGTGAATTATTTTTACCAAAACTGAATGCAATTCTGGGGGGAAAAATAGCACCACAAAAAGGGAAAATTGGATGGTAACTTGGTAAGTAAACATTACCTTTATAGCATAATTTTTTTATATATATATATATATGATAGAATTTGAACATAAATGGTATTCACTCTATAATGTTTTAATTTTACCATCCAATTAAGATATCAACAAATAAATTTACTTTTTGTGTAGGTAGGTTGTAGGTAGGGAGTGTAGGATTTGATCCTAAGTCTTTATTCAATGGCAAAAAAAAAAAATACCAATTGAAGTCATTAGAGTAAAAATATTAATACATATATAGATAGGATAGGAATTATAGGATAAAATTTGGGGTTAAAATAATAACTCAGTGTTAATAACATCTTTTGTACTGTCTTATGTATGTGCAGGATAGGTTAAACCCCACCTCCCCTCATCCACTATCTGCAAAAAAAAAATTTCTCTCAAAAAATAAAATTACAGATGAGGGTTGGATAACAAAGATGATGTGAAAGAAAGTGGTAAATATTGTTGTCTGGTTTAGTATTTTTGTTGGGGGTTGAATTCCAACATCAAAACCCAATTCAGACAAAGAACTATAAAATTTCATCAAAGACTCATAGAGACCCAAAAGGACTATTAAAAGACCAAAACACCAACCTTTGTGACCAAACTTGAAACAAACCAAACCCATATCGAACCTAAACTCACTCTCTTCCAACTACTCCTTTGTTCTTTCCAAAGTACAATTTTTTTTTTTTTCCAGTTCTCAGAATCTTCTCTCTCTCTCCCGAAATCCTCTCTCTGTGGCCACAAACCACTGCCCCAGATTTTCTCTCTCTCACTTGTCTCTATTACATACCTGATTTTCAGTTTTACTTATATTCATTAGCGAAAACCCAATTTGTCGTTTTTGGATGACAAAGACCACCATGGATTAGTGGATAGATTAATCTTATATATTTATATATATATATATATATATATAATCATTATCACTTTCTTCTGCTAGCTGAAAGAAAAGAAAAGAAAAAAAAAACGACAACCATGCATCACGGTACCTCTGTGACCCAAGAAACCAGTCCTGTCTTCGATTTCGTATCTCAATTGGGTCGCTTTTCCTTCAGTAGTACAAAGCTTAACAACTCAGATGGCTGCTCTTCTTCTTTACTCTCCAACTTCGTCCACTTCGATTCCCTTGCTTGTACTACTGCTTCAAAAAAGCGCAACGTGCGTGCCTCACTGAGTTTGGGCGGTAGAGGCGGTTCGGGTATTCGGAGAATTCTCAGTGACTTTAACAGAGCTATAAAGTTCCATTGTGAGAGAATCCCAATTGGGTTTGCTTCGGTTCGGGTTGGTTCGGGGGACAACAATGGGATTAGAGAAGATGGGTGTGGTGTATTGGAAGATGATGGGTTGGCTTTGAATGGTGTGGCCACTGAAACCCCCAAAAAAGTTTTGATTTTGATGAGTGACACTGGTGGGGGTCATCGGGCTTCGGCTGAGGCTATCAAGGCTGCGTTTCATGAACAGTTTGGTGATGAGTATCAGGTCAGTTTTTTGATGGATTGTTTGGTTTTTTTTTTTTTTTTTTTTTTTTTTTTCAATCTAATACTTTCTGTTTGGTTGCTTAGAAAATGTGGGAAAAAAGAACAGACTTTTAGAAATTAGGTTCTTGAAGTTTGCATTACCAGGGACTTGAATTGGTAGTATATGGACATGTTTTATATGACTTAATGTGTCTGCCCTTTACGTTTTACTCTATACTTTTATTTTTTCTGAATTTATGTTTTACTGTATACGTACCTTAGTCGTGGCCCCTTAGTATTTCCTTAATCAAGGCATATCAATTATCCTTGATTCAGGCACAATCTGTTGCCCTTTTTTTCAACCATTGTTTGTGGATATATGCCCCTATATTGGGTTCGTTTAATACACAATTCATAGTAGTAGATGATCATAAAAATTTTAGAATAGTAAAAAATGTAGCCACTAAGGGCTTTCTATTCTGAAAGTAGGCCATCAGGCTAAACCACGTAAACCATTGCTTCTACTCTTTCCTTCTCTCTCTGAATAAAAAAATCTTTTATTTTAATGTGAATGGTGATGGATGACATGATAATATAAGAACATTTAGTTGGCTGAGAGTAATGTATCTATTTGGTTCAATTCGGAAGACATTTAAACTTTAGGAAGCCAAAAGCAACTTCAATGTTCTTTCTTTCTCTCCACAATTTCATAGAAACCAAACAGAGGAATTGGGAAAATAAAGTCATTTGGGTGTATGAATTGTGTATTTGTTGATCATGTTCTGTGTGTTAAGAGTGCATGTCGCAGGTGTTTGTTACTGATTTATGGACGGATCATACGCCTTGGCCATTTAATCAACTTCCTAGGAGCTATAATTTCTTGGTGAAACACGGGACATTGTGGAAAATGACATATTATGCAAGTACGCCACGTGTGGTGCATCAATCTAATTTTGCTGCAACTTCAACATTTATAGCTCGGTGAGACTTTGTTAGTCTCTGAGTTAATACATGTTTTTTGGTTTTTTGGGTAAATTAATTATGTGATGCATTTTCTTCTGATTGGCCTCTGAGTTCTTATCCATTAATTGAATCCATAGCAGACCTCTTCAATTTGGGATGAGTTTTGGTAACCTGTTTGTGTCATGCTAATGCAGAAAACGTTTTAGAAGATTATAATTTCCATTTAATGCAATATATGTGGTGAATTAGTGTTTTGGTTTGTGGCTGCACCAATTGATTTTTTATGGATAAACGTTGATTTAGGTTATATGTACATATCATGAAGATCTTGGAGTTTTTATTAACTCTTGGGAGCAGTAAGATTATTCTGGTCTCTCGCTGCAGCTTGTGCAATTCTGTATTTTGATCATGCATGAGATATGAATAACCATGAACTTCTAAGATTTTTTTCTCCATTGAACACCTTCATCTCCATTTAATTCTTGTTTTGAAGTTTCAAATATTGGACCCTCGGGCCATTCAAAATGACATTTTGATTGTGAAAACGTGGGAATTAACAAGAGTGTTTATGCTTGAACATGCAAAGTATAACACATGCACATAAACATATAAAATCATAAAATAGAGAAGTATAGTCAGTTTTTGTGCTGCCATAACATTTAGAGATGTATTGGTATAACGTTGCATATGGATTTTACTATAGTTTTCAAACTATTTCACCATGTCGGGCATTAAAAATACATCATGCAGTGACATGCCAAAGGAATTTAGATAGCAGAATCATGTTTCAGAAAATCGCCCTCTTTGGATTGTTAAATCTTTATAGATGATTGGCTTCTGTGCCTCTCATATGAATTTCATTTGCTAGAGTACTGGTGGGTGGAAAAACAGTGGCAGCTAAGGAGCTAATAAGCTCTTGCTCAAATGGCACTTACTTTTCTCATAAGAATGGGTGGGAGGTAAGGTCATTGGTTCAAAACCCACTGGGTGAATGTATAACTTACCAATAAATTACCAATAAAAAAAAAAGTGACAGCTAAGGAGTCACAGCATTCCATATTGGATAAATAGTAATAGAATCTGTTTTGCCTTTCAAGCCATGATGCTAGAAGGTTTTTTTGTTACATTTTGGCAGTAGATTATCTCACTTCTCCCCTGTTATGTATTACATCTTTGTAATCTTTTCCTTTTTGAGTTTTATAATCCTTTTTTTAGGAATTTTTTAGCTCTATTATTTGTTGATCTTCTCCCTTCTCTTTTTCTGTTGGTTTGTAGAGAGGTTGCCAAAGGACTGATGAAATACCAACCAGATATTATTATCAGTGTACATCCTCTGATGCAACATGTTCCACTTCGTATCTTGAGGTCAAAGGGTCTTTTGAAGAAGATTGTGTTCACCACAGTAGTGACAGATCTAAGCACTTGCCATCCTACATGGTCAGTTCTGCACTCAGTCTTACTTAATGATAGTCTATAGGTATAGTTTTGATCTGTTATGTTTTTATCTTCAGGTTTCATAAACTAGTAACTAGATGCTATTGCCCATCAACAGAGGTGGCAAAGAGGGCCTTAAAAGCTGGACTCCAGCCTTCCCAAATTAAGGTTTATGGACTTCCTGTGCGGCCTTCCTTCATTAAACCTGTTCGGCCAAAGGTTGGTACTTTCTAACTGATTCTTTAATCTTGGTTCCTGTCTGATGTGGTTTGTACTCTGTTGCATTGTATGTTTGATGTAGAATTTACGGTCCTTGTACACTTATTCATGGAAAATACCACTTGATCTTTTTTTTCATCCTGTTCCTCTTTTTGTTTTTTGTTTTTGTTTTTCCTTTTTTAAGAGAAAGGGGGAAGGGGTTTCGGTGTCTGTAAAATAAAAATTGGGAGAACTTTTTCAAGCTTCTTTGTAATACGTGCTGCATGTGCTTTAAAGCATCTTTCCTCTGATATGTTACAGATTGGGATTTCTTTACATCAGAATTGATGGTTATGTTAATTCTTATGCATCCTAATGTTTATTTGTTGTCAGATATGCCATTAACACTATGATATTGACTAATTTTAACCCACTTCTTGTTCAATACTTATAGTTTGAACTAAGAAGAGATCTAGGAATGGACGAGAATCTTCCTGCTGTGTTGCTGATGGGAGGAGGAGAAGGGATGGGCCCTATTGAGGCCACTGCTCGAGCACTTGGGGATGCATTATATGACGAGAATCTTGGGGAACCTATAGGCCAGGTGCTCGTGATTTGCGGCCGCAACAAAAAGCTTGCCAACAAATTGCTTTCAATTGATTGGAAGGTTCCTGTCCAGGTATTAACATACCCTCCGAAACCCACCCACCGTCTTGATTGCTATTTGCCTGTTTGAAATCATGTTGTTTAATTTGGAGGTTCAATTCTAATTAGTGCTTAGTGGCCCACTTTATTTACGTGCCTTTTTATGATTTAGTTAATTTTCTAGCTGCAATTTATGTGCCTCTAGAAACAATCTCTTGGCCAAAAGAACTATTAAAAAAAAAATCTCTTGGTCCAAATAAACACTATTCCATAAGGGCTCCACTATTCATGTGTTTTTGCATTAATATAATTCAGTTCATGTATTAAAATATTTTACTATTATTTACTGAAACATCAAAAAATCTGAGTTGTGTTTGAAATTGTATGAAGATATTTGGAATTACTAGACATGCAATGTTTATTGATACTGCAATATTACCTCCTTGAAGTTCATGTACTATAGCTGTTCAATTATACTTGGTGCCTAGTGATCCCTGAAACTCAGATTTTTGTCACGTTTATCTGGATGTACTTCTGATTGCCTGTATTAACTCCAAGTCTCACAACACTCTATACCCGTGAACCTCCTCCCCTCCTCAGAAAATGAAACAGACGCCACCCAAATTTGAGATAACTCTGTGATTAGCATTTGTTATATAATTTGTTGCAATGGTCATGGAGGATTGTATTTTCTAGGAACAAAATACATAGCCAAACTTCCATAAAAACACTACTATGTAAATTCATTCATGTGTAGTATAAATTTATATACAGACATAATTTGCCAAAGTTGATTTTTTAATATAGGTGAAGGGGTTTGTCACCAAAATGGAGGAATGCATGGGAGCTTGTGATTGCATCATTACAAAGGTATGTCTCTCACAAAAGTTATGATTATAAATTCTAATTATATATCAGCCATTTACTAACAGCTTGCTTCTGTAGGCGGGGCCGGGGACTATTGCAGAAGCCATGATTCAAGGCCTTCCCATTATTCTGAACGATTTCATTGCTGGCCAGGTAATTTTTTGCTGTAAACTGTTCTATATATTCTCAATCTACGTGTATTCTCTCAATAAAATCTCAGTTAAGTTGATTGTAGGTATCTTGCAATTTTTATTTTTATTTTTAGAGTAGATACCTTGCAATTTAATCACAACTTTTCTACTTTGTGAATTGAAGTGTGTGTTGGGACTTGGGATGAGCTTATTTTCATTAGTTTATTTTGTTTAAAAAGTAAGCTGTGTAAATATATTGTACCTAGAAAAGAAAAAAAAAAAAAAAAAGAGGTTTTAAAAAACTGTGTATAAGCTCTCAGTAAAAATAAGCTCTCATTTTATGCTAAATCAAACAGAGCTAAACAGACTGACCTTTAGAACTAATGTGTAGTGAGTGAACAACTTAAATAATTAAACTAGACAGTCTAGAGGCGTAGATGTTACAAGTCCTATCGTGTCTCAGAAACTTACTGGAGTGAGTTCATATGTTTATCTTATATGTGTGCTTTTCCATGAATTTGATGTTGATACTGGATGCTCAATTAAGGGCATTATTTCAAACAAGCCGGTCTAATAATATTGGCATTAGATAATAACATGAACATCATCTGTTACATATCAAAAAAATTATCATCATTGTCATAAACAGTAGATTGCAGTCATCACCCTTTCCCTCTTCTTATCTCCCCTCATTCAATCATCTACTAATGCACTATCAATTTTGCCTCTTTTTTTTGGCAGGAGGTTGGAAACGTGCCATATGTTGTTGAAAATGGATGTGGGAAATTCTCTAAATCTCCCAAAGAGATAGCAAAAATTGTTGCAGACTGGTTTGGTCCAAAAGCTGATGAGCTGAAGGCCATGTCGCAAAATGCGTTGAAACTGGCTCGGCCTGATGCTGTATTCAAGATTGTTAATGATCTTCACGAGCTTGTTAGACAAAGAAGTTTAATACCCCAGTTTTCCTGTACAACTTGACTCAATTGCCTTGCGCCCCCCCCCCCCCACATCAATTTTGGTACATCTGTTTTTGACAAGGTCCACCATTGGGCAAATTAAGTGACAGTTTTCCTTTCCTTTTCATTCTTATTGTTTTCATTTTATCAATAATAGTAATAATTTATTCCTACCATAATAAAACATCTGCCTGTGATATTTGTAAGCAGGGAGTTTTTACAGTTAAATGCAAAATTCCGCACATCGGATTTTGAAGGAATTATGTTAAAATTAAAGGAAATGATTCATTGCTTCAACCTCTTTTCTCATGGTAGTAGGTAGGAGTTAAGAAAAGTGTCTTATTTTATTTGATCAGATTGATTTTGTCTGATCTTGACTCTTATCTACCGTAGCTATCTGCCAGTCCCAACCGTCTCCAAACAATTCTTTTTACTTATATATGGTTTTTAGTAGCCAAAAGGTTAAACTATATTTCTTGTGTTTTAAAAGGAGACATTCAAAGTTTAAATATTCGTTTCTCAATTATTTACTGAATTGTCAAAAATACTTGGTGTTTTTTTTTAGTATGTTTGACATTTTACTAAAATTATTTATTATTATCCCAATCCCCTTTAAAAATTATTATTTTAGGGTTACGGATTTTGAGACTGTTTAAAGTTTGCTTTGGGGAATTTGTTGTGAACGTCAAATTCAGATGTCTTTTTTTATATTTAAGTAATCGAATGAATAAAAACGATAAGCAAATGATATTTATGAAAGGAAACAGTGTCACTATCACTCTCACCAACATCCTGGTAATTTACCAGTACTATCATCAAATTCTACCACCATTACCATTATCATTGTAATTAAGCTGTTATTATAGCATTCTAATTTCCTTATTTTTAAAAAACAGTATAAACAAGGGTTAAGGATTTCCCTTTTGTTTGAGCACGGGTGTGGTGGATTTTCCTTTTGTTTGACGGACCCTTTTCGTAGTGACCTTGAATTAATAGGCCTCTTCTTTTTTCTCACTATGTTTTGAGGCGGGTTAAAAAAATCGTTCAAATGTATCCAAACACAGCCTTTTATATATATATATATATATATATAAGTTTTAAAATTCTAGTGAGGCTTATTATGACGAATATTTCGTTACGAAAGAAATCAAATTGTGGAGAAAAATTATTGTATAATAATGTGATTACATCTCCTTATAAAATACAAAAAGTCTTGATCTCTACATAGTAAGAATCGTAAAAATTATATAATCAATTATAAAAGAGTGATTGTTGGAGGAGATCATGTGATTTGCTTTCTTAGAGGACTCTAATAGTAATGGTGGTTAACAAAGACTATGTTTGGTATCAGAGGAGTGATTGTTTGAAGGATATTGTGCGATTGTTTCTTTAGAAGATCACAATATTAAAGATGGTTAACTTAAAGTCATATATGGTAATAATGAAATTGTCCAAATTTGGTATCTTGCCTTGATTTTAGCTAATAATAAAGTGGGTACATCACCTTCACCAAGCATTGAGACCTAGAAAACTAGTTCAATTGAGCTCTTTAGGGTTTTTTTTTTTTCGGTCAAATTCAAGTAAAATCAGGTTTGGGTCAAAAACTTATTCTATTAAAACATGTTACTGGATTTCTATATTTTATTTCCAAAAAAGAAACATGTTACTAGATTAGACACAGAAAACATTTATATTTGATAATTAACTATAAAGTTGATAAGTAATGTCGTTATTCTCATCTACAATGTAGAAGATTTAATATGACTTTATTACACGCAAACATAAATTAAAAATGAGTCAATAGAAACAATAAAGTTTAAAATTTTATAATAAAAGCTTAATGAGCAGGTTAGGTTCGGGTTCAAGTTCAAGTCCACAACTTATTAGACAAAAACATGTAGCTATTTCTATGGCCCATATTCCATACTCTATATATTTTTTTTCATTCGAGTTCAATCAAGTTATCAAGGTCCAGATTCAAATTTGCCAAGTCTTTAGCAATTCAAAATTAATAGTTAAGAGGACAAAATATGGTCTTAACAACTTAAGGTTGCCAAAGTCACTATGGCCCACTAAAAAACATGCAAGGATCACAAAAATTTATACAATTTTTGTCTCGACCCATAACCTTCATGTGGTGAGTAGTGTGCAAGGATCACAAAAATTTATACAATTTTTGTCTCGACCCGTAACCGTCATGTTGTGAGTTGTGAGTAGTGTGAGTTGGGGGTATTTCAGTTATTTTTTAGGTTTCGGAGATATTTCGGTCATTTTAGGTTTTCGGGTATTTCGATCATTTTTTAGGTTTCAGGATATTTTGGTAATTTTTTAGGTTTTAGGGGTATTTTGGTCATTTTTGGGTTTCGTGGGTATTTTGGTCATTTTTTGGGTTTTGAGGGTATTTTGGTCATTTTTTAGGTTTTTTGGGTATTTTGGTAATTTTTTAGGTTTTTTGGGTATTTTGGTAATTTTTAGGTTTCGGGAGTATTTTTATCATTTTTTTAGTTTCAGGGGTATTTTGATCATTTTCTGGTTTCAAGAGTATTTTGGTCATTTTTTAGAGATTTAGATTTTAGGGTAAACTACGTAATTGGTCCCTATCCTATACACTATATTTCAATTTGATCCCTAACCTTTTAATTGTGTTAATTTAGTCCCCAACCTTTTAGTATTGTGTCAATTTAGTCCCTACCGTTATCTTTTGGATGAAAATTTATAATGTGTCTAATGGTCAAAACAAAAAATTAGCTTACGTTGATGAGACAATACACTTAAATTTTATTTTGGCCATTTGTCATGTAAGCAATTTTCATCTAAGATATAATATCAGGGACTAAATTGACACAATATTGAAAGGTTAGGGATCAAATTGACACAATTGAAAGGTTAGGGACTAAATTGAAATATGGTGTAAAGGTTAGGGACCAAATATGTAGTTTACCTTAGATTTTATGATGTTTATTTAAATTTTAGAAGGGTTTTAGTAGGTATTAGTGGCTTTATCTATTAAGACTCATATAATTAAATAATCTAATAAGTTTTTACCCATTTAACTCAAATATTCAAATGGATTAGATTAAAACTTATTTAAATTAGATGGATAATAAATAGGTTCATGAATATGTCACTCCTAATTGTGGTATAAATTCTGTTAAGTTTTTGCAGTCAAACTCCTAACATTGCTCCGCCGACTACATTGCTCTGCCGACTACAGCAACGGAGTACAACAATCAGTCAATCGAAGTCAAAAGGCAAAACAACAACCGAAGGAATATCACATGCGTAGCACATTATCTTACAGTAATAGCACCAGTGTATCCCAACATCCAGCCAAAAGAAAAAATCTCGTACTACAACGACCTTCTTTATTAATAGTTTAATCCACGAGCGCCACTTCCACTTGTCGGTCTCGCAAAGCTTTTATGCCTACAGTACACTGAAGAGAAGCAAGAAAAAACTGAAACTTTGAAAGACTTCAAAGCAAAGTCTGTCCCAGCCGTTTGACAATTGACACTAAATTTCGTAACTTTACTTAAAATGTTGCCACAAATGTCAACTTACAAACTTTGGATTCCACAGCCTCGGCTAATTTCATGGCCATAAATACAATACATACACAAATTAACTAAACAATTTGCTTTAATGCTCCAGAGTTTTCCAGAGAAAATGCCGATTTTATAGCAAAACTTGAGCCTACCCGGTTTACATTTCGGGTTAAGTTGTAAAGCAAAAGAGACTTTTTTTGGTGTTTGGAGTAATGGGCTGGAAATACAATGCAGGGTTGGGGTTGATTGGCATAATTGTGTTCATATGGGTTACGTCTGCAGAAGTTACTCAGGTTAGGGCTTATACTTTGTAGTATCTCTCTTTTTGTTTCATTTCTGATTGGATTCTTTCTTTCGCATAATGGGGTTTGTTAGTTTGTTATGCTTTTTCTCATAACTTTGTTCTATTACTGTTAGCCGGTTAGGTTGCTAAGATAAGGTAGTTGAAGAAAAGAAGAGTCTGAATTGTGATTTTTTTTTTTTTTTTATTGCTATTAACAATAACTAGGTAAAACTAGTTTAAATGTTCTTTCTTTTGTACTGTTCTTATATTTATCCATATGTGTTGATTAATCTGAATATAATTGGTTTTGATCATAACAAGAAATTACTTTTTTTTTTGTGGGATTGGTTGGTATACGTGGTTATATAAGCCTTTTTAGTTGGTAGGGAAATATTTTTGTTATCGGTAATTTAATAAAATTTACTAATCTGGTGTCTCTGATATTCAAAATTGTTTGCACACAATGTAAAATTGAAGTTTTAAGTCGATGTGCTTATTAGTATTACATGACAATTTGCAAGTATCCCTTAGCTTTGTAACTTATCCTTATCTACTAGTTTGATCCTGGGATCCAGTATGTAAAGCCGAATCCAATTGAAGTTTTTTTCTGTTCCCAAATGTTAGCAACCGCTCTTCAACTAAGCCAAATATTTGTTTAATACTCAGTTGAGACTTTTCTTGGGAATTTGCAGGTGGTTTATTCCTTGATTATGTAACTTTTTCTTTTCCACGTTTACTGTTGATGTGAATAACTTGAACTAGTTCATATGCTTTTATATTTTCATAGACTTAAAATTCTAGATAAATAGTTAGTTGCCTCACATGTGGAAAAGGTTTGATAGATATTCAGTTAAATTGTTGAAAAATGAAAACTTCTCTGCTAAATATTAGCCCCCATCTTCCCCTTAGCTCTCTCATTGTTCCAACGCCCATGACAGATTCAAATTGGCATCCTCTGATTCTTTGGGTGATACTAACATAATGCCATTCTCAATGGACAAAGAATTTTGGGTTCGCGATGAAGTGTTTGTTGCTTTTCAATTCCATTCAAGACTCTGACATGTAGACTTCCCTACTGATCTCTACAAATTAAGATTGTGCTTTGCACATTAATCAAGTAGAGGTCAGTTGTCCCCACTTTTTTAAGTTAACTATGTGCTTGGGCACAACTGACAGTTGTCAGCATTTAGTGTGCCTGAAAAAGCTTTGCTCTGAGGCTGGTCCAATGTCCGGGATACTAAGGTTAAGAGTGAAGTGTAATGAGTCTTTGCTAGGCCCTTTGATGTGCGGTCATTTAAACATGCCATGTGGCTGAGTGGGTGTAATTGACCCTTTATGGTAATACCTTGTCTCCATATTTTTCTTATTACTACAACACTTTCTTGGGTAATCATATCCTAAGGCTTTAGGAACAGATGCATCCATCAGGTAATTGTTTAAAAGCATATCACCTAATTTGTTTCTTGCATCACTTTATGTATATATATATATATATGTTCTTCTTTCTTATTGTTCTATATAACATCGTCTAGAAATTTGTTTTCATTTGTGAAAGATGCTTGATTTTGTGCAACACTGCATCTTGTATAACACAGATACTACAGAAAGTTTTTGTTCTTTTGTGAACAATGTTTGGTTTTGAGCAGCCTCAATCTTGTATAATGCACAAATTATACAGCAAAAGCTGGTGTTATCAGAAGTCAAGTTTATTTTTGAAGGATCTTTTAAACTTACACTACTTATTTGCTGCAGAGAATTTTCACAGACTATAGGCAGCCATTTGCAATCACTTATTTGGGGGTGTCTCTTATGGTGGTCTATCTGCCAATTGCAGCTCTTAAAGATTGGATCTGCAGCTTAATGAATGCATATTTATATAAGGACCTTTGTGTTGACTCGAATGTTATAAGCACTTCAACTGGACTTAATACCCCTCTTAGAATTAATGAAATGCACCATGGACCAGAAACGGAAAACGGCCTAGTTACTGACAAGGATCTTAGAGAAAGGGAAGAGGGGTGGCCTTTGATTGTGAAGAATGAGGAAGATGAGTCTCACTTGCTTGAACAAAGTTGTGAACTTAGTTCATGGGATATTGCCAAGTGTGGTTTATATCTTACTCCAATATGGTTTGCAACAGAGGTAACATGTTCATTTTGATATCTTCTGTTCTTTGTGTATGACCTTTTGTACTTCTCTTCAAATTTGCATTGTGTGGCAAAATTAAATTATATGGTTGGCTGAAAATGTCTGAGTGGATTAGTAGTACAGACATCCAAAAACAGCAGCATAATCTGGTCAATGCTTAATGTTGCAAGAATGTTTCTTGACTAAAACAATTGCATGCCTGCAGGATTTGATTGAAAATTAGAAAAGGCAGCAAAGGGCAAGGCAATGAACAACTCATCATTTAATGGGGGAAAACATTTAAATTTTAAGAATACATGGTTATGAGATTTATCAACTAGGGGAGAACGTAACTAGAAACTTTTGTCAATTTTTTGAGATAAGTTGTAAAATGTCACATATAGGCTAAATCATTTCCTTATGCTCTCACCAAGAGCCTTGTAACTCAGTGGCATTATCAGGTTTCCTTTATAAAGAGAACTAGGGTTCAAATCTCCCATCCCACTAGTTATAACTATTGAATTATCCCAAAAAAAAATCCTTATACTCTCTTATTTTCATTCATATCACAAGTTTCCCCCCCAAAAAAAAAAGTTTCTATTTCCTACATCTTCATTCTTTGCATTTCATTTTTAAATTCTGAGATTATTGTATTCTCCATTTGTACTTGATACCGGACAGGCAGTCATAAGTAATGAATCCTAGAGAAAATTAAGGAGATTGAAACAAAGATAGTGAATTATTGTTGATGATCATTAACTAGAAAATTAAACCAACATAATCTAAATCTCTAATCACTTTTGCAGTCCATACATCAAAGTCAATAAACTCATTAATGTCCCTCGATACAACGATCTCACATTTAAAAAGCACCTTTACAAGCTTAATGGATCCTGTGAAAATAGTTAAAGATCTTGAAAAAATCACAGTGATTCTATAGCCCCAGAGAACCTCAAAATTCATGATCAATATCACGTAAGTTGTAAATGTGGTAGCTGAAAAACATATTTTGATGATGATCTGATGATGTGGATCATTCAATACAACTTTGACTTTATAAAAAATCTACTAAGCCAATAACATCTCATTGTACTTCTGTTGACTTAGGAGGTTGTCATGTTTACTAAATCAACATGGCCTATATGATTTTGAGGACTTATTCTCAAACAATGTGGTTAACAATTGGTCAAAGTGTACCCTGATGTTTTGATTTTGAGGCTTATATTACTTTTTTATTTTTTAAAAAGTAAATGCATCCATTAGGTAATAGTCTGTAAATTTCATTAGGAGTAGTACTAGTTTAACATTGCAAACTGTTACGCATGTAATAAATTCTTATTCATTTTGACACGTGTCTATCCTCAATGTTGGTTTTATGGATTTTTTCATGATATGCCAGTTATCAATATCTACTTCTTAAGCAATGTAATTAGTGTTACATTTGTTTTGATGTCATGCAGTATTTATCGAACTCTGCACTGGCGAATACTAGCGTAGCAAGTACAACTGTCCTGACTTCTACATCTGGGCTCTTTACACTTTTCTTTGGAGCTCTTCTTGGCCAAGAGTCAGTAAATATCACAAAGGTCGTTGCTGTTTTTATCTGCATGGCTGGTGTTGCCATGACCACATTTGGAGACACTTGGATACCTACCGAACTGCAAAGCATCTCTGAGTGAGTTTATCGCTGCTTTCTTAGCAGTAGAAGGCTTCTATAGAGCGTTTTCTACATTTCTGCCAACCCAGTTCCTATATGATAATGTCATACCACTTTTAGTTATCTGTTTGTGTGGGGCGCATAACATTATTCTATTTCATTTTTACTGTGTAATTTTGATGGTATTATAGATTTAGATTGCATCCATAAGCATTGTAGAGATGTTATCTGCATCATTTTTACAGTTGAAAACCTTGCTTCTTATTTTTTTCTCCTTTTTTTTGGGAAAAAAGGGGGGGGGGGGGGGGGGGGGGCGGCGGGCGCTCCAACAGAAGATTCTTTCTTCCTACCCCAATTCTGTACATTATTAAGTATTCCAATAGTATAAATTTAGACTGCTCATGGTCAAAAGGCATGTTGCTATATCTCAATAATACGTTTTAACTGCAATATTTGTAATAGTTAATAGGTTGGCTGATTGATAGCGTGTGTTTTTTGCAAGTTGCTGACAATCACTGGGTTTATGTAGGAAATAAAGTCAGCAAAAAGAGTCTATCTTGGTCTTTTGGCAATCATGTTTTAATGAAAATAAATAATCATTAAGAAAAAAAGAGAGAGCTAATTTTCATCATTAAACAGATTTTATTCTGTTGCATTCTGCATTTAAAAATAAAAAATAAGAGGGGAGCTTATGTTGCACCTAGAATCAAGATATTGTTTATCTTGGCTGTAGACTAGATTGGCAATTATGTCAATGTGATTATGGATCAAGAACTACATCTTTATTCCTACTGCAGCTAACAAAGCCTATTATATTTTGTAAATTTCATTCAGTTTTTTCACCTTATGTGCAGAGATATTTACTTTCACTTGAATTTGTTTGAGATACTAGTATTAATATTTATCCGAAATTTGAACCATGTATTTATTGCTTAGGACTAGAAAGCACTCTATCACAGGGGACGCTTTTGGTCTTCTCTCAGCAGTATCATATGGCTTATTTACAGGTAAAACATAACAAAACCATTTTTTTTCTTTTTTGGATTTAATAATTGAAGTGGTGATATGAATTTAAAATTGTTTTTTTAAGTCCCCTGTGTAATTGTTAAATTACTGGTGTACTTAGTACAGTGCTGCTGAAGAAATCTTCTGGATCAGAAGGGGACAAGGTTGATATGCAAAAGTTTTTTGGATACATTGGTCTCTTCTCTCTCCTTGGTCTTTGGTGGCTTGGTAATTGAACTAGTAATTTTTTTGATGTATTGTCTTTATCACTGCAAATTTGTAGGAGTAAGATTTAAAAATACTTGAACTGGAATTAGGGTATAGCAGTTGTTTGTTGTGGTTTTTTAGGATAAACTTTCCGATATCTTGGACAATATCAAGATTATTAGATAAAATGGCAGTGATAGTTTCAGACAACTGAACCACCATTGGTTTGGTCATCTATCATGAGTTTCAGGACTCGCAATGCTTTATATCTCAAGATGCTTCTAGATGAAAATTCAGATAGTTGAGCAAAAGCATATAAACTCAAGTTTCTGAAACTCATAATTTGGTCAGGTCAATCTAGATGCTGCCCTTCTTGTTTGAATCCATTGCTTCCTCACAAGAATTTGGAAATTGGTTTGTCTATGTCACTCTGATAATATCTAAGTTTGAAGGCTGGACAGGAGTCTAGCTTGGAAATGTGCCTCAATTGACACTATACAGTGTGTTTGAAGCAAGAGAAGCACAATTCTTTACAGTTTTTTTCTTTTTGAAATCTATGTGAAAGTTTTCTCGGGTGTCATACCATCTTATTACAGAGGTGGTGGTTTGTTTTCTGCCCACCATCTTTCGTCTCTTTTCCTGTGGACTCTGACACCTCCTCATTCATCAACCTTGATTTAGATGAGCTCTACGGATAACTAGCGTCTAATAGGCATTGATGAATCTTGATAAATAATGAGGTGATAGAATTTTTGCTAGTGTTTTAAATGAAAGCTCAAAGCTCGATATCCATGGTATTACAATTTAAGGGGATAGCTCAAATTTCACTAAAGAGGTCAAAGGATGACCTCCCAGAAGAAGTGGTTGAGTGGTCCATTGCTAAGAAATGTTATTCTATCTAATTCTATACAGATGAGAGAAGAGCTTTGTTTGTGTGAAAGATACTGCAAGTCGGATTGGCTACAATGATTTATTATTGAGTTCACATAATTAGGATTTCCAGGGACCTCGCCCCTAATGAAGTAGTTGTTGTTAGTTAAGCTGTTCTGCTGTGTCACAGTTTCATGCCTCAATTATATTACCTCAAATCAACTAAACAATCTTGTTGAGAATGCTGTGATAATCTCAAAGCTTAACAAAATAGCTCTAATGTACTAGTTTCTTATAGTTGGATTTTTCACAGCAATGATATTTCATGCAGTGTGGCCACTCATTGCTGTGGGAATTGAACCTCCATTTAAATTTCCACATTCAGCGTCTGTTGAGGAAGTTGTGCTGTTAAATGGCTTTCTGGGAAGTGTTCTGTCAGATTACTTTTGGTAAGTAGTAGAACCACCTCCATTTACTTTGGGTTTTGATTGGACAACAATAAAACATAAGAATGTTACATTTTGATCTTTCATACTAATTCGCAATGAAGTCAACCTCCACCCATTAGCATAAGGAAGAAAACATAGTGATAATTGCATATTATTGGATTTTTATTTTTTCAAATTTTTATGAAGAATATTTTTGGATTTACTGCTAGCTAAACCACTGATGATTAAAACTGTACCTTTCGTAATCAAATTTTAAGAATAATTGTTTAGGCTCCAGCACCGCCTTTTCAATTTGATGCACAAGGATTGGTTTGATTTCATTTCTTTTATGGCGTCCAAACAGCCTATCAGCACTTCGGCAGTCATACTAGTACTTCCTTCATGTTGATGTAATTGCAATCTGATTCTTCTAGTAAAACATTACAGGGCCCTTTCTGTTGTTTGGACAACTCCATTAGTTGCAACACTAGGCATGTCCTTGACAATTCCACTCGCAATGGTAGCTGATGTGGTATTACATGGCCGTCACTACTCTGTAGTCTACATCCTTGGGTGCATTCAGGTATCTCTCTGTCTCTCTCACTCACAGCCATTTGGAAAGTCATTGCTGCCTTTGAAGCCCAGCTTCTCGGCATAAAATCCAATGATTTACTTCAACCTTACCAGAGTAGAAAGTTCATTTAACTAGTTCAACTGGATTCAGGTATTTGCAGGATTTATATTGGCAAACCTGTCAGACAAGTTTTCATGCAAGAAAGAGTCATAGCAACCACATATAAATTTTGGAGGAGCAGACGGCTATACATAGACATAATGTACACGATACAGACTGTTGTTCACCTAAGATAGAAATATGCACATTGACAGTCCACCTATTTTTGTGAGTGTGACCATTAGGTAATCAGAGTAGCATGTTGCTATGGTAGATGTTGTGCTTAATTCTTTGCCTTTGTTCTTTTATTTTCTGATTGCATGGGCTTATAGTAGAATCCCACTACTGCCCTTTCTGAGACTCAGACCTGGTGAGGATGCTGGAATTTTCCAGGCCCACTAGTCAAGCCTTTTGAGTAGTACAATCACTGTTAAACAAAATGTTCTCCAAGCACTATGATTTGTCTTACCAGAAAGAAAAAAGCATTGTGATCTGTAAAGACAGGAGTAACTTTCTTTCTGTGTACTTGATTTACTTCGTCCAATATTAGTGGCCCACTATACCAATTTACATCTTTTCTATTACACAGAAATAATGGGGATTGAGAATCACTTTTCTATCCTTGCTTCCCAACAAAGCCTAATTGATGTGTTCAAAAATCAATTATAACAAAGGATTGTTGAAGGTTCTCATGCATGCCAAACATATATTGTCTACTTCATACACACACACACACACACAAACACAAAAACCCTAAATATATTGTAGTACCTTAGCATATAATTTGGGTATAACTGATAAGATTCACTATGAATAACTAACTTAAACTTACGCATGTACGGGTCAATTATACTATTGTCAATTAAATTTATGCCAAATGCCTTGTAACTCTATTAGTCGACACTTTTTGATATTTTCAATAGAAATATTTAAATTTAAATCCTCTCTTCCCTCAACTATCGAATAATTATGAACAAAAAGAAATAAAATACTATTATAATCTTAAGATTAATCGAAAGTTAGTTTACTTTATAACCTTCAACAACATTCCGTGGATTCATTATAATAAAGATCTCAATGATGTAAATTTGGACTAATTCTTTTGTTAAGTTATATCATTTTCATTGCGGCTAGAGGAAACCACAACTGAAAAACAAGGAACAAAAATCCAAATCAGACAGGCAAAACATGAACAACAAAAAGGACGGCTGACCTACAAGTAATCTTTGGTCTCTACCATGGTTGATCAGGGGATGAGCTTGGTTGGTTCTCAGCCTGCTCCACCTTAAAGAAAATATATAGGGCCCACCAGCCGATTGTATTTATTTTTGTTTTTAGAGATGCGTGACTTTATACTTCGGTCATACCCACGTCTCTTATTTCTTTTTCTTATGCAACTTTGTCATGAATCACTTTTTAAATTCAAGCTAATTAATAAGGGATTTTTTTTTTTTTTTTTTTTTGTTTTGAGAAACCAGCCTATAAGGCTGGGCTATTATTGAATAGAATAAAAACAACAGTTCAGTGAACATCAAACATAAGCAAGGACACTATGTCATCAAGCTTTTGCTTTTTTTGCAATAGCATCAGCCACACAATTACAAACTCAACTAGTATGGGCAAATACACACGACTCAGACACCAAAGCTTGACTGCGGATGTCTTCTATGACAACACCGTAAGATGAAAGACCAGCATTGTTTTGGTTTAAAGCATTGATAATCGTGAAAGTTCTAAGAGAAGATGAAAAATTATTTTAAAAGTGACAATAAAATATACGAATAAAAAAATAGATTATAATTAACATCTATAAAAAAAATTAAATTATATGTATAAATATATTAAATTTATAATAAATAAAAGGGTAAAATATCATTTTCGTCCCTAAACTATCACAAAAGTTCGTTTTTCGTTCCTAAACTTTCAAAAGTTCTATTTTCGTCCCTAAACTATCACAAAAGTTCTATTTTCGTCCTTAAACTTTCAAAAGTTCTATTTTTGTCCCTAAACTTTCAAAAGTTCTGACAGAGTGCTGACATGGCTTGACAGAGTGCTGATGTGGGAGGGACGAAAATCAATACGTTTGGAAAAGTTTAGGGACGAAAATAGAACTTTTGAAAGTTTAAGGACGAAAAACGAACTTTTGTGATAGTTTTGGGACGAAAATAGAACTTTTGAAAGTTTAGGGACGAAAACGAACTTTTGTGATAGTTTAGGGACGAAAATGATATTTTACCCTAAATAAAATATGCATATATATACATTTGGGTGAGCAAAACTTGTTCCTAACTTATCACAAGGGAGGAAAAAAATTCACATAAAACACAGTCAGGGAAAATACTAGGACCACATAATTGTACACAACTTTAATCACAACTTACCATATAGCGAGTTGTGAATGATAGAGGTGTGAACCCCATCACCACACCTCTATCATTCAAAAGTCTCAATTTACCTTGTGGCAAATTGTTGTTACCAAAGTTGTGTATAATTAGCAGGACATGGCAAATCAGACAGGTTGGAACATGTATTTTTCCATCCCTAGACTTCAGGAAGTCCAAAGTTAGGAAGTCTGATCAAGAAAAGAACAGGCCCAGCTCATTACATCAAGTCACTGATTGGGCCCATGTAAATGTTGTAAAAACCACAAGGCCCACAACCCAACAGCTGAAAATAACAAAACAAAAAATCACACACACACAAAAAAGAAAAAAAGAAAAAAAGAAAAAAAAAAGGAGTAACAAAGGCCAGACCAATAGAGTGAGTTAGAAGTTAGAAGAAGCACAAAGAGGCAGTAGTGAGAGAGAGAGAGAGAGAGAGATCAAATCTCGATTTGAGAAGGAAGGAAAGATGGAGAAGGGAAAGGGAGTAATGGTAGGAGGTAGAAGATGGGGCGTTGACTTCACTGACAATTCTGCATCTCCTTCTTCTCGCGACATCCCTGACCCTCCTGGCTTCTCTCGCGCCTCCCAAGATCAGGTTCCCTCTCTCTCTCTCTCTCTCTCTCTCTCTCTATTGGATCAAAATTCACATATAAATATATGTATTCATTCTCTATAGGATGATTCAACGTTGAGTCGCCAAAAGAAGGATGCTGAAGCCAACTGGAAGTCTCAGGTTTTGCTTCTTCTTTCTTTTTCTCGATTGGTTTTACGATTAAGGACAATTTTTATTTGATTAATTGTTGCAAAATACCCCTAATAATATTGAGGTGAGTTGCTAAAATTTGTGAAATATGTGGAAGAAAGGGGATTCAATTAGGCTATGTTGAAGTTGTTTTTGGTGAGAGGGGTAAGCATTATTCTGCTGGTCACTGCAACAGCTAAATGATAATTAGCGTTTTGGATTGTGGGGTAATGAGGTTTTACAGGAAATATTTATGGAAGTAATCATCATTAGGTGTTTTATTTTCCTTTAGTTGTTTGAATTGTCGACAAGTTTTATTGATTATTGTTATTCTGTTAGTATTAGGAGTTTAATCATGTGGTTTGATTATGTTATACTCCGGAGTTAGATTTATCAAATACTTGGTATGTGAATGAGGCTGTATTCCTAGGATGCACGGACACTTCATTTGGAGTGCCATACCCGTGTCATACCCATGTCATAACGGTGTCTTATCTACCGTATCATGTTATAATTTTTCAAAAATTGTTTGTGTCGCCTTATCATACCCGTACCATGTCCATGCATCCTATCTGTTAAACATAACTTGTATTGATTTTTATTGCCGATTAGAATGGGACTGGATCAAAAGTGAAGGTACTTAATGTCATAATCTGTTTGTATTTGAACAGAAAGCTTGGGAAGTGGCACAGGCCCCTTTCAAGAATTTACTAATGATGGGTTTCATGATGTGGATGGCTGGAAGTACGGTGCATTTGTTTAGCATTGGTATCACATTTTCGGCTCTTTGGCAGCCAATTAGTGCTTTACAAGGGGTTGGGAAGGGTAAGATGAGACAAATTGCCTCTCGTTTTGTTTTTATATCTCCAACTTTTATATATTCTGACTTCTCCATGTAGCATAAACAATTTTTATGGCCTGAATTCATGGCTACAAAGGAAGAAAAATCTAAGATTACTTAACTTAAAATCCGCTAACTTTACATATTTTTTGATAATTTATTATTATGATGCACTTGGTTTGTGACAACTCTTCAGGGCATTAGGATCACTTAAGGTTGTTTACCTCCCTTGTGCTATATTTGTAATAAGCCTTCTTGTGTTTGTTCCCCACTTATACTTGTTTTTATCAGCTGGGTTAGAAGCTAAGCAAACTATTTATTAAACATATGTATGAAAAAAAATTATCAAATGAAATTACTAGGACGGAAGCCATGTAATTAATGTATATTGCTATAATGATATTTAAACTTGAAAAATGTTTACCCTCCTCATTCTTATTCATTATAAATGTTTCGTTTCGTTCACACGAAATTTACACATCAGCGAATTTTTTTCATGTTTACCTTTTAGAGTGATGACATGTTTGCTAGCCATGAATTGATTGCAAATTAATCTAGACATTTCAATCCAACCAGACTTAGCTGGGCCAGGGACCAAGGTCAGCTTGAGCCAGGCCCTGAAAAAGAAAACTTTGGCTGAATCTCAGGTCATCATGTTCTGAATATTCCATGTCCAACTCATTTGTTTAGCTTCAGACTGATTACAGCTATCTGAATTAAAGATTTCTTGTTGCATATCATAGTGAAAATTTTAACATTTATATATCCTGTGAACCTGAGCAAGTATCTCTTTCTAAATAAAATTCACTACTTAGCCCAAAAACAGAAGGTTAATTTAACATTCTATGTATGGAACTAGTTTTGGACCCCTTAGTCCATTACCCTGAGTTGTAAGTTTCAACACTTTAAGCATTTGAATGTTGTCATTTAGCCACCCAAAAAAAAAAGAATATGAAGAAGAAGAAAGAAAGAAAAGAAAGGAATTTTGTGAACTTTGTGCTTGAAAAAGGAGCATAATTATATAAATGACACAAGTATGAAAACACATATTGATCTAAATCTGGCTAGGCTAAAAACTAAGCCCAGAGTTGAATAGGGCCCAAAAAATGAAAAAATGTGAGCAAGCTCAGCCAGCCATAATTCAAAGGCAACTCAACTGAAAATATTCTGGGAAGAATGAATAGCTTCAGACTAGTTCGTTCTTATTGACTGTCCTACGTGTGTCACATCTTGGATGTATCCTTTTTGGAGATTCAAAACCACAATTTTTTTGATAAGTGAGGTTTGAAACCACATTTTTTTTCATATAGTGAATAAAAGAATCACCCATCCCCCTTTCAAAAAGAACTCCCCCGTGCATGTGCGAGGTGGATCCAATCCTCCTATCTGTAGGGGTATGGAAAATAAATCTAATAAAGAAATCTAGTGCTGCTTATACAAATTGTTCTTTTCTGTCCTTTATTCTTTGGGTCAATTAGTTCATCCACCCCTAGTGGTGGACATATCAAAAAATGAATTTGACCAGTTGATGTGAGTATCCTTTCTGTATAACCAATCATGATTGACATGGCTTATTTATTGTATTTTGGCACTCGTGTTTGGCTTACTGTAGTTTTCACATGATTTTTGCCACCTGCATTTCTCCTTGTATATTCTACTCAGATCTTCTATTTGATCACCAAGTTCATTCAAGTAATTCTAATTTTGGTCCTGCAGTTTTTGAACCTTATAAAGACAGTAAAGTAGAGCTTCTTGGGCCTAAGTTACTCTTCATTGCCCTCAATTTGGGGGGCTTAGCACTGGGTGTTTGGAAGGTGAGATCTACTTTCAATTTGTCATCATTTGTTGTTTTAATTGCATTATAACCTTGTTTCAATTTTCAAAAAAAATAAAAAGGTTTATATCAATTCCTCTCTCTCTCTTGTTCCTCGGACACGCTTCCTTGTTCCTTTGTATTTAAGTTCCTTTATTTAATTACTATTTTTGTTTTGGCAGCTTAACACTTTGGGTCTTCTTCCCACACATGCATCAGACTGGGTCTCTTCATTACCTCCTGCACAGGTTAAATTCCTCCCATGATGATTGAATTTGCTAATTTATTTATTAATATTTTTAAATTGCATTTTCTGGAAATGTTTCTCTAGCTGGGTTGAATGGTTTTAGTAGCCAAAACTTTAAGCAGACTACTAGTGGCTCTAGCTTTTTTATAGTTTTCTTCTATTGCAGTTTAAGCTTGGTATTCCTCTAAATTATACTAGAATACTTTCATTGTTTATATTAAACCAAAAGGCAAATGATTTAAATCACTATTGCAATTTTCTTATTTTGACTTTTGTACATTCATTAATAGTAACATTCAAAGTTCCTTGTAGACTGTTGACATAATATCCCATAAGTATAATTTGCTGGAAAATGACATGGATTATATGTAGTCTATCCACTATTACTTGTCCAAACTTGTTAGCTGGCAGCCTCAGTTTTGAACAGCATTCTGCTCCATTATAAGTCCAATATATATATATATATATATATATTTTTTGATAAGCAATAAACTTCATTGGTAGAAAAAACATGTACAAGAAAAACCAAAGCACACAGGACGTGTACTAAGAGAAGCAGAAGACAAACAAAACTAAGAAGTATAAAAACTGCATCTATTGAGCACAAATCAGACAAAGAATTGAAAGAGAGAGCACCCGACACATTTGTCCACCCAGACAAAGTATAGAAGAAAGAAGTCTTCAATTCTTGAATCGATCATTTGGTTCCTTCAAAAATCCAATTATTCCTCTCCCTCCAAATACTCCACATCAAACAGTCCAAATGTTCACATAAGAAACTATGTTGCTGCCAATCCCTTATCATTTTTCTTTATCTTTTTGTTTCAGCAAACCAATTCCAACAGAACAGATACTTTAATTGACATTTTTGTTCTTCTTTGAACATACTTTTAATTGCTTTCTAATTTATTGTGCTTCATTTTCCAAATTTTAACATATTGGATAGCCTTGTTTGAACGGTTACTTAGCACCTATACATATACTGGGCCTAACCCAACCCCGAACCTTTTTCCGTTCTCACCTCTGATGAGGATTGGTAGATTTACTTGGTTACATGGATAAATCTGTGGTCTCCTGGAGACTTCAAAAAGTGTCATTTTTTAGGGGATTTCGTGTCTGGGGCTTTTAGGAAAATACATAGGTGGAATAAAGTCTCTTTTATTTGCTTCTAAAGTTTAGATTGGACAATTTTTGGAGTTAACTGAGAGAACATAGTGATTAACCTATCATGAATAGTCAGGTAAAGTGTGCCTAGCTCTAAAGAGTTATGTGAATATTATTACCTGAGTATTCCAATTTGGAATCACGAGATCTCCTTTCGAATTCTTAGGGCAATTGGATCACTCCCATTAAGAGTAAACTTTCTTTCCTTCCTACATGCTTCATGTCACTCTTTACAATACCAATTTATTTTGCAAACAGATAGGAAAACTTCAGAGAAATTTTTTGTGGGAAGGAATGGGTGATGTTTCTAAATTCCATCTAGCAAACTGGAATGAGGCATGTTCACTCTTAAATGAGGGAGGATTTGGATTTGCAAATTGAGTACTTTTAACAAAACCCTTCTAGCTTGATGGCTATGGAGGTTTGGAACTGACGAGAGAATCTTTGGTCATTTGTATGAAGTATGGAGACATTTTTTTTTTCTTGAGGGGCTCACACAGGGTAGGCCTACTGAAAATTATTAGGGGGTGGAATAATTTTTCATACTAATTAAGTTTGTTGTTGGAGATGGCTCTTGAGCTCATTTTTTGGTATGACTTGTTGTGTTGACTATCCCTAGAAAGACCTGATCTGTTTAGATTAGCATAGGATAAGGATGCCTCAATAGTCATGTATCTTATTGATATTAGAGGGACAAGGCATTAGAATCTGCAATTCACTGGACACTTTCTGAATTGGAAAGTAGAGTATGTGGAAAATTTGTTTGGTTTGTGGTATTCAAACTTTCTGTCTATTCAACAAGAGGTTCAGTTATCTTGGAGTTTAACACTTTAACTAAGATATGGAAAGTAATATCATTATACGTATTGTGGGCATTTTGGGGGAGAGAGAGAGAGAGAGACTTTTGATGGGGTGCCCAAATCAATTTCCTAAGCAATTTACTTTAAGATCTTTGTTTGATTGGATGACTACCTTGGGTAGTGTCCTTGCATTTTCTAATCTAGGGGTTAGATCTTTTGAATTTTAGATTGTAATTTCTTAGGAGTGTTCAATGCACAATTTTTATATTTGAACTATGTCCCCTTTCGAATAAAACTATTGTGCATTAGAAAATGCTCTCTATATCAAATGGCATCTCTCCTACCCTACATAACGGGTGGAGGATGAGAAAAAGAGTGAATAAAACTTCTTAAGATTTTGAAAGAGGTTGTCTACCTTGACGATAAGGATCCTTAAGAATGTTTTCCTGGAATATTGTACAATTAAAAAATAAAAAAAATAAAAAAATAATTGTTATTTTTTTTGCCATGTGATGTAAACATTACTGGATTGAGGTTGAGTTATAATTTAACACAGGATTGGGGTTGCATCATCTACTAATGTATTTTATGCATTTCTCTTCCTTTTTTCTTTCGCTCGACTTGAATCGGCCATCTCTTCATTACTAGTGCATTAATTGCTTTTATTTTCACATGACTAAACCATCTCCAACGGCTTTTCCTCATATTCTCATCAATACGGGTCACTCCTATCTTTGATTGAAATTCCTCATTTTGAATCCTATATTTCCTTATATTTCCTCTCTTTTTTGTTGTTGTGGTGAAGAATTTAGTTATCTCACAAAGAAGAGTGAGAACACACTGAAATTGTTTGCTTACTAATATAAACATGAAAAATTCATGAATGGCCATTGACATGCTTTTCCCAAAGTTAAAAACATGAAGCAATGGAAGTTACCAATGAGCTATAGCTCAGTTACTACTTCCTCCTCTCATAATAATGGGATGTTGGGTGAGATTGTGGGTTCAAGACCCACTTGGTGTGTGTGTGTGTAATTTACTTTATCATATTATAAAAAGAAAATTAAAAAAATGAAGGGATAGAAGTAGTTGTTGCCTTTTTGCCAATCTCTAAATATCATTGTAGTTTAGTACACAAATGCATGTTTAATATGGTCCGACAAAGATTGGGGCTCCACTTCCTTATATCAAACATTTAACCCATCAGGCTGCCACCTAGTGGTGGGAGGCTTGGGATGAGTTGTAGATCCAGGCAACCTAGGTTTGTATCCCCACTAGAAATTCTCTTGGATTACTTGGTACACAGTTCTAGTGGGTGGAGTCGTGTATCCAAGGTGTACTCCCCAAGGATGGGTCCAAGGAGCCTTGCCTTGGAGAAGTTCCACGCCATAAACAAAATAAAAATAAAGAAAATAAAAAATTTTAAATTAAGGTTAATGTTCTACCCTTTGAGATCACTGTTCTGGGGCCTTGGTGAGGTTCCACGCCATCATAATAATAGTTTGAGGTTAATGTTCTATACTTTGAAATGACTGCTCTGGGTTCTGTGGTACGATATTTTGTTAGTTAGACTTGAAATCAGGTTTGATGCTTGGTTCTTAAAGCATTTCTTTGTGGCAGTTATTGCTCTTGATGATTTATCCTAGCTATTGGGTTGCAGTAAACATCAAATTTGTTCTATTATTGACTAGAATTCTTTACACGCCCTACTCTCCTAACATTTTCTTCTTTGATTTCAGGAAGTTGAGTATTCTGGTGGGGGTATTCCTTTACGTTGATGTGCATGTTTGGTTTAATCGGCCATCCTACGCAAAATAGACTGACGGATGAAACTTTGATATTTGTTTTTGACTATTGGCTTCTTACGCATGGCCATCATGTGGACGATGTGCCAGATGTTTTAATTTAATTTTATCAAACTAGTGGCTAGGTTTTGTGGAACATACTGTGAGTCAGTGGATGATGCTGGAATATTTAATCCAATACTTTGTAGTAAGCAAACGTTGATGGTATCATGATTTGTGCTTTATTCAAAATGTAGTTCCTTCATAGCTTCATACTAACGGTCTGTGAATGTTTGTAGACAAAAATAAAACATCTTAGCGTTTCACAAATCACCCTTAACCTGAGAGCCGATGGTAGCAATAGTCTATAGATGGCCCCCTGTTAGATATAGATCTCAATTGAATTTTGAAAGACAAATGAAAACCATGAGACTCTAGTTACTACGCGTAGAGTCTAACGCCAAGCTAAATTAGGGTAAGGGATTATACTAATGCCAAAGTGAATCAGGCAACCCAACAGTTTGCGAGCAAAAGTTGAAGCTGACTCGAAGCTTCAAAAATTATCTTCTCTGTGCTATTCAATATGCATAAAGTAACGAGAGAAGTATATTTCTATTTATACACCTTAAGAGATTTTCGTACTCATTTTTATAAAGAACCATGAAAGGAGTGTATTATATATATAACTTCCAGAATTATCTTACTTTCCTTCAATCAAATTGCAAATCAACTAATCAAGTAGAACTAGAGAAAATAAAGAAAGTTGGCAGCAACAACAATGATAGGGTATATTTTCACCAAAGCAAAATAAATCTAACACACGAGAGTTGTCATGTCTCCGAGGGATCGTCATGTGCAAGAGGATCGCTAGCTACCCATGCATGGTACCTTGCAATGCAATCCATCCCATGACCACTTGTCGGGTACACCATTGTGACAGATGAATAGGACCTGGCACATGACCCCCTAGACTTAGTCTCCCAAGCCATTTGCATATCTTCAACTTCACTATCTCCGTATGGAAAGAACTTGCACACCATGCCCAAAAATCCTTCTACATATTCGCATCCCCCAATTATGGGAAGTTAGGCTCAAAAATCTTGGGACTCCGGACTCCCCATAAGGGAAGATCCTAAATTCACGGGAACTTAGTCAAGTCTATACCACTACATAACACCAAGCCCCCTTCTCTCCAACGTATGTATAATTTCTCAGTTCTTGTACTTTTGGAGTTATTAAGGTTGGGTTTGGATCCCCGTTTGCGGATCCACGTTTGCGTTTGTGTCTCTGTTTTTTTTTTTTTTTTTCCACGCGTTTTAAGAGGTTTGCGGCTACTGTTCACGGCTACTATTCATGAACAGTAGCCGCAAATGTTGACTTTTTCATGGTGAACAATGCATCCGTGCACTGTTCACGAACCCACAAATATCACTTTTTAGTTTTTTTTTTCATTAAAAATGGGTCCTATGGCACTATTCACACATTTAAAAATTATTTTGCTGCAGTATTTTCAGTTTTCAGTTCAGTTCAATTCAGCAAAATAAGTTGTATCCAAACGAACCCTAAGAATCATTGAGTTGCTAATTTAACCTTTGGAAGGTCTTTGGTCGACACCAAACCAATGCACTCTGTAGGTCTTTTATTCTTCAAGAACTCCTAGCTACTGCGCATTTAGACGATTGACTCATTGACGATTCATTGCATCATCAAAAAATAAATTTTTAGTCCCAATACTTTGAGGTCAACAATGGATCTTCAACAAATTAGTTAGGAAGAGTATTTATAATGAATCCATTCATAATAAAGTGACTAAATTTTAGTCTAGTTGTCAGCTTGCCTCAACCCTCTAGGTGTATGTGCGGAGCAAATATAGCTTTTGCAAACCAACATAGCATTTATAGGAACCACAAAACAAAGATAACATGCCAATAATATAAAGAGGAAGTCTAAATACACAATGAATTTGACAACAAGGTGTGAAAAAAGTTGTGAAATTTATTATGCTTGAAGCATTACTCATCATAAATATGCCTTGTAATTTGGAGAAATGTCATATCTACAATATTTTCACAACAAATCCTAAGTAGTAGGTTGTTATTAGTTGTTATGGATGAGTAAAAAAGTAATTTAAGTTGTGAATTCAAATTTGAACTATTAACAACTTACCACATGTAATTTTTTATGAAAATGTTGTGAACGTAACATTTCTATGTAATTTGAAGCTATACCAACAAAGCATTTGCACTTGCACGCATAAAGCATTCTAACTTAAAAGTCAAAATTTTCAATTAAAGAGAAAATTCAAAAGGACTAAAACAAACCAACATTGAACTTTTACAACTATCATCCTATTTAAACCTGAAAACCTATTTCTGAGACTCATGAGTTTGACATATACCTCAGTAGAATAAATTCAATAAGAGGATAGTATCTATACCCTCCACTACCAATGTGCTATATCAGATTTTTACCATAAAAAAATAAAACGTAACACACGATTTCACCCTCATAAAATAGGTGGGATAATAATTATAAAAAAAAAAAAATTAAACCCAAATATTTAGAAATTCAAAAATCAATCTCATCATGCAAAAGAGTAATAACAGGTCACGGCAAAGAGTCGTTGGAGACAATGCTGACGATGCTTCAATTATTTGAGAATCACTGCCGGGAGGCTTATAAATAGCGAAATCTCCAAGTTTTTTCTCCCTTTTTCTTTTTGGTTACTATTTCGTAATAAAACAAAGAGAAATGCTATATTAATAATATTTTTACAATACTTTCATAACAAATCTTATATGGCAAATTGTTACTTGCTATTATTAGTAGGCAAAAAAGTAATTTTAGTAGTAGATTCAAGTTAAAAACCCATAACAACTTGGCACTTAAAATTTGTTGTAAAAGTGTTATAAAAATGTTATAGACGTAGTACTTCTCTCAAACAAATAACCAACAACATGAACAAGAAAGGCCATGGCATTTATAAAAGTCCACAAGTGTTTTTGATGAGAGTGTGATTTACACCGTATTCTTATTGAATTTACTTTCTAATTTAAATCATTGAATAATGTTAGCAATATAAATTTTGTTTTTCAACTTCTTTTCATCATTGTTGATATCACTCTCATGATCTACATCTACATCTACATCTTATGTTATTTTATAACAAGTCATGTTAAATATTTTAAAAAAAAAACATATTAAAAATTTTGCCACTAGATTTATTATTAAAAAAAAATGCCTACAAACTATTTAAATATTTTAAAAGAAAAGCCCCAAAAAGGAAATAAAAGCACTTCTAAGTTTTAATATTGAGCAAATAAAATAAATGAAATTTTACTTAAAAAATATATAAAAAAGTACCTTTCCCACTCACGGCTCCATCCAAATCCAACATATCTAATCTCTTTCTTTATAGTTTCTGCCACTCATAACAGTCACTCAGAAAATCAAAACTCAATCGCAGAGCAATGGATTTGACACCCCAACAGCTTACCCAATACAATGGTACGGACGCATCAAAGCCCCTCTACGTGGCTGTGAAGGGTCGCATCTTCGATGTCACGAACGGCAAGTCTTTCTACGGCCCCGGAGGTCCCTACGCCATGTTCGCCGGCAAAGACGCCAGCAGAGCTCTGGCCAAGATGAGCAAGAACGACGAGGACGTCACACCCTCTCTCGATGGCCTCTCCGACAAGGAGATCGGAGTCCTCAACGACTGGGAGAAGAAGTTCGAAGCTAAGTACCCCGTTGTTGGTCGCGTAGTTTCTTGAATCCTAAGCTTGTTTATATGCTTTATTTATGAAATGTTTGTCTATGTATGTATTGGTAATGCTATTTTGGGGGCTAATACGCTTCTGGGTGTTTGTGATTTCGTTGGAATTTGACGATTTCGTATTGTTAATTATGGATGTTGGCTTGTTACTGTTGGAGGGTTTGTGTATGATTAGTTTGGGTCAAATAATAAATTTTGGTTTTGTGAAAATTGGGTATTCTGCATCTATCTTCGATTACTTTGGTAACATTAAGGATGTTCATGCAATGCACCAAGAACCTTGTAGCTCAACAAGCATTACTGGTGTTTCCAACAAGACATTCAGGGTTCAAGTTGTAGGGAATTCAACCCGAAATCCCAATCTGTGAGAAACAAAAAATAGAGAAAACATACGCTAAAGAAAACAATCACACGCACAAGACAGGATTTACGCGGTTCGGCAATTTGCCTACGTCCACGGAGTTGCAGGGATCTCACTGTTATCAAAGAAAAGTATAAAGCGCGGCTACAGTATTTCTCTCTCTCAAAACTTGACAAAAAACCAAAAAAAAAACCCTAATCATCAAGTTGCATTTTTACTACCTCCTGCACACAGGATACACAATGGGCCAAAAAAAAATTTCCCAGGTTCGTTGGCCCTGGACCCCACGAGGCTTAGTCCATGGAGTTAAAAAACCATGCAACATTATTCGGGTCAGGTCGTCAATTGGATCAAACATAAACTAGGCTTCACAAAGCCCAACACAAATACCCCCTCTAATGAACCTTAATTGTTGACCTCATTCCCATTTCACATGTAGGCGTGACAAATTCTGTATACATGCTTATGTGTGTACATACCACATGCACAAACATATAATTGCTTATGTGGTACTCTCATGAGGTGAAATTGAAGTAGTAATGCCCATATATCTGTATTATGCTCCATCAATTTGTTCATCATTTGATACAAAGAGTTGTTTCTCTGAGTTAATTCTTCCAACTCTAAATTTTCTTAAAATTTGGCATCCATGTTTGATAACTTGGTAAATATTTTGAAATATGTGGCCCACATAGGAATTATTTTAATTAATAATTTTCTCATTAGAATGCTTGAACAATCATGACTAGAGGCATGCCTTTAATTCTTTTGTTGTTTTTCAATTCCTTACAAATATGAGTTGTTGCACATTAGTTATTTGGTTTGCGTCTGGTGTTCTAAGAAGGAACAGGACATTGTGAATTGTATGTGTCTTTTTACGTCTGTAAAATATTCACTGGCAAAGATTTTTCAGATAAAGCATGACTGACATGATGATCTAGATGATAAATTGCTCCAACTTAATTGATATTTGGAATCATTGGGTAAATGATTCCTTGATGGGTTCATCTCACTATTTCTGACTCTTCCTTGGCAGAATTTTCTCTATTCTCTTCTTCATGAATGAGGATAAATTGACAAAGGAGAAGTTGTTTGGTAACTCTTGACTGCCACTTTTGTTAGTTTGTGATCTTGACTCCTAAATTTATATATAATGTGCCTTATAAATCCTTTTCTTTCCTTCTCTCTCTCTCTTTTTCTTTTTTTTGGGGGGGGGGGGGGTGGGGGGGGTGTTCCCCTTTGAGTATATATACTGAATTAGTCAATTTTAGATCTAAGCTTGTTGAGCTGATAGTATAATGCCAATGTACTTATTTCAAATTTTTTAATAAATTTTTTTTTATAACCTATCTCAATCATGTGACACTAAGATGCTGCAGCTTTAGGATTATTATAACTTATAAGAGAACACTATAAAAGCAATTGTAAAGTAAAGAGAAAAGAGTTATCAAATGCTAAGTTGCAAGGATTTAGGGCATCCTTTGCTTAAAATGTGGTGCTTTCACAAAGGTCAAAAGGAACCAAAATAGGTCAATGTAAGTTGTGTTTGTGGGCTCTGTAATTTATGTATTGTTGCAGCAAAACTGGAGAAACCTGTGTTTTGTGAGCCTGCAGTTTGAGTAGCAGTAGAAAGTAGATGAAGTTATAGTCATTGAGTAAAATGAATTTTCGTAGAGATATATCTATAGACAAGGTTTATTAGTTAACATCCCATTCGTACATCTGGTTAGTCAAGAAAAAATTGATTACAGGTTTAAGTGGTTATCCAGAAAGGGTGGATATGGTCTTTGTGGAATGGTTGATTGCATACTCGGTCACAACCATAGGGGTGCAGGAGAGAGGTCTTCTAATATCTTTGTGGCGTGTAGGGACCTGGTACTTGTAGGCTGTATCATCTTGGAGTGATTTACTATAATGAAAACAGCAAGGAGTTGTATTGTTAGTCTTTCTTTTTTTCAGTTTTAATTACATGTATACCTGTGTGTATGTGATTTTGTTTGTTCTTTTTGGAAGATATATGTACATATGCCTATAACGAATTACTTAGTTTTATGCTAAAAGTTAGGGGTGGCTCAACCATTAGGCCATTTAGGCAATAGCCTAAGGCCCCCAAATAGAAGAAGGCCCCCTAAAATATAATTATAGAATATATTAATAAATCTATAAATAATCTAAAACCGAAGATGTTTGACTCTTTGTTGACCTCTTTGTATAATGACACATCAGCTTTGTAGCTCTCACAATTTTCCACGTTAGCAAACTCTTTTTTATTAAATTTTGCTTTCTTTCCTGTTACCCCCAATTATTTTTTCTTTCCCACATTATTCTCTCTCACTTCCTCATAGAAGAGTCTCCTCTCCTTTATGGCTTTATCTCAGTCATATCTTCTTTTCTCAGAGGTCTTTCTCTCTCTTATTTTTTAGTCTAATCTTCAAAATTGTATCTCTCGCTTCTTCAAAATTCAGCCAGATCCATCTTTCCCACGAAGAACGGCCTATTTGTCCCATATCCGGGTCAAGAATATGAACCAAATTGGACCAAATGGCTGCCACCTTTGTTCTAAAATGTAGCCCCAGTCCTCAGCAATTTGAGCTCCAGCCATCTCTACCTGCTTTGTTAACAGCCCTAGGTACTCTGTCCCAGGCTCCCAGCCCAGCCAAAAGGCCCTAAAGTTTCATTGATTCGCATATGGCCATCTCAACATAGCCCAGCCGCCCTTGGTGCAGGCCAAATACAGCAATATTTTGGTATCTTTGGTAGTATTTCGTAGTCCATATATTTTTGCTAGATTAGGAAATATTGTAGAAAACCTAGGTATAAATTAAAAAAATCGAGTTGGTGCTTCTGTGGTATATAAGGTTTTGAACATTCGAAGTTGTAATATTGTTGATTGTTGCCTTTTTACTTCCTAATCAATTTATTATATGTTAGTATTGCACTAATTGTTTTTCACATGATTAAATTGTTTCTTGAACTAAATCCTGTGTATTGCTGTAATAACTCCATTAAGGATGTAGATTTGGATTTATGTAAGATTGTGGCATGTTTTATTCTTAGTTCAAAGCTGGTGTATTGTTATAATAGCGTCTATGTGATATTGTGATTAAGATGACTAATATTTTAGTAATTGATAATACTCAAAGCTAAGTTGTGATATGTTTCCAGCATTATATTCATTATAGGTCTTTGCTGATTTCTTTAAGTTTTAATTTTGCTTATATAGAACTGTTAGTATTTAGATGTATTTGTGTGTGCTTATCTTTAGAATGATAAATAGATTATGGCTTTGGGAATTTACTTTTTGACCTAAGTAATTTATAAATCTTGGGGCCTTGAAGCTTATTTCATCATAGTTTGCCACAAATCCATTGATTATGTATGACCTATTATCTATCCCTTTTAAAGAAAATGTCTGTGAAAGGGGTTTGTTGACCCTACTTGATGCTTTTTCAATGGGTATCATGACAAAGGTATTGCAACCTGCTGGTCTCCCTACCTGTGTGCATTGCTGCTGTGTGCTGCTATACTAAAGGCTGGTGCTGCTGTTTGTGCATTGTTGTTGTTGTTGTTGTACATGCTTATATGCACTATGCTTCTGTTACTTGGTGTTAGCTGTATTGTGATACTTGGTAGCTAATTAGCATTGTACTAGGAATTGATATAGAATCCTAGGATGTTTTGGTAGTTATTGGCAGGTCACATTCAGCTATAGATGACCTGGCTAATTAGGCATGTGCTCAACGTATTATAGAGCATGTGATAGATAAGGAGTTAGTTAATCAATTCAGCTGCAGCATAGTTAAAAGGCTGCAATGATTTTAAGGAAGAATATCAGAAGAATAAATAATCTGAGTTTTCTCTTTTTTGTACTCTAATCTCTACCCCCAATATTCTTAGGAGGCCCATCTACCTTGAATCAACCATTACAATTCACAATTGCCTGGTTGGTTTTTACCTTGTCCCTGGTTGGTCATTGGTGGGCAGAGCCAAAATATATTCGCTAGTCAAATGTTGTCCAAAGCCTTCGGGTGTTATCAGGTATCAAGTCATGATGTTTTTAAATAAACACATTCACATTGGTTAGGTCCAATAGTGTGACAAAACATTACAGGATCTCTTTACCAACTCTCTACAAAGCCAATGAGTCCTCTTGTAGTTGTGGGACTGGAAGACAAGCAGATTAAGGCACATAAAATTTTTTTACTGGTAACTTATTAAGTATTATTAAGGCACATAACCACTTTTCTGCTCTTAAGACTTGTCACATATCGATTCCAAAAGTAAAACCCATGACCTAGTTCCGATCATCACCTCCAATTAATGATAATATCTCTTTTCTTTAGTAAGCAATTCACAAACTCCATGGACAAGAATCTGTGACCTCATCTTCCACTGGTTTCTCATGAGGGATAAAGGTGTCATTTGAATCAAGAGCAATGTTACGAACAAAATTTTTTACAACATTTAACTTGGCAATTTTTTATTGGTTTTTATCTGTTATAATAATATCATTTTTTTTACTTACCACTTAACAACACATCACACTAGCAATTGTTAATTTTTTATTGGGAAATTGCCTTAAATTCTAATTGTGACTTGGAAAATTAATTTGGGTTTTCTTGGTGTGGAAGGAAAGACTATTCTTTAATGTGGAAGGAAAATCTATTCCTCATTAAAGAAGTAATGAATTTCTTGTCTAAGAGGAAAAAGGAAAAGAGTCTTATAAATAAATAATGCTACAAAGAATTTGATGGCTTTGACTCAGGGTTCTCCTTATGGGAAGAGGAAATATATAGGTTGAAACTAAGAGAGAAAAAAGAGATTTTTGCTTAAGAGGTTGTGCAAGGAGAGAGACAACAAGATTTGGATTTTGTTAACAATTTTTTTTTTTTTTTTGGTAAAGCAAACAAATCAAAGAAAATTTGTGAAGTTTTGTTTGATGTTGCAAAGTGCAAGAGAAAGAGAAAGAAGAACCAAATAGAGAGAGAGAGAGAGCCGTGCATGAAGAAGAAAATAGAGAAGAGAGAACAAAGTGTTGCTGCTTTTTAGATAAATAATTAGTGTGTAAAAGCTAAGAAAATAAGGAGATTTTCTCTAGCTGTGAGACATACACAAGAAGATTTATCATTGTATTAATTTGGTGGATTTCAAGTTAGGCATAAACTTGAGAATTTTTGTAATTGATTTGATAATAGTAAAATTATACGAAGTTTAACCCGTAGTTTTTCCCTTTTAAGGAGAAGGGGTTTTTCACTTAAATATTTGTGTTTTAGTTTGTGATTGTTATTTTAGATTAGTAATTTTGGTGATAATTTAATTTGGGAACCCAACATTTTTTGTTTATAGACTTTCTCTTTCTCTTGATTCAAAGGACCATTGGCTGAATGATATCTCATTATGCTACTACCACACTTGTGTGTCCTTTGGAATTAACATCTACATAAACCTTCGATGGCTTCAACTATCCCAAGTCCCAATCAGTCTTCCCTCAACCTATGGAAAGCTAGATCAACATACCTTATTCCTTCCACATAACAATCATGTCCTTTGCAATATCCATCATTCAGTTCCTATAATGGAGGTATCTCAACCCTTCATTGTGTGAAGGACCAAATGGAATTAACGTGGATCTCATATGGCCCCAGTTTTGTCCTAGATGATCCCAATTGGACGCTAGACATAAATTGATTTTTTTTTCCCCATTAATCAAGTAGTGTTGTTCATAAATAGTGAATTTTGATTCCATCCAAAAATAGTATATTTTTCCCATAATGAGTTCTACTGTTCTAGTCTCATATAGTACGAAGTGAGGAAATAAAAATGATAGCGGAATAGGAAAAAGTAAATTCTATGTGCAAGACTGCAAGTGACAGAGAAATAGAATATGAAAATTGATTAAATGAAAGGAATCTAAAAAAAGGCTATTTGGTTTTAGTAAATAAAAAAATAAAGGACCGTTTGATTTAACATTTTCATATTTACTCTTTTTTATCCTATAAAATCAATACTACAGGTGAAATAAAATAAAATTCCTGATGATTTCCTTATCTACTCTATAAAATTCGAAGTCATTATAAATCATAAAAAGAAAGAAAATTCAAAGTCATCATAGCTGGTAAGACTGGGTTATAATAAAATTGCTATGTTCTCTTTTAAAAAAAATCCCATGCAAAAAATAAGGCCAATGAAGAAAATCGAAAACCTGCAATGAGCACCTATTATATATTTCTTATCAACCTAATTGAAAAATATGTACAAAGATATTCTGTTTCAAAGGGGGACAAAAGAACCATATCTAAAGAAACGGTTAGGCAAACCTTCCCTGATGCCATTCCCTTAATTATTATAACAATGGTTTCGATAATTATCCAATGAACTCAATTATGACAACTGATATTATTGTTAGTTTGAATTTTGAAGTACTATCAAGTATCAACTCAATTATTTAGCAGAATAAAGATCGTAGTTGAGTCCTGCCTCAGTCCCCATCAATAAGAGAAGGTAACATAGTCTTGACTAAAACCATCTCAGGTACTTAAATATAAAACAAAAAAAAAAACAAACAAATAAACAAACAAGATTTTGCTTAAATGTTTTTTTTTAGATAGGTAGATGGTAAAAGAGGAGAAAATGTGGAATTTGAACCATAGATACGAGGCATTAACAAATAATGCTGTTACCATTGGGCATTGGAGTAACATTTGAACCTTGTTATTTCGATTTTGTAAATTGTTAAATATTAGCATTGATATACCATGTTAAATATGCTGCTAGAATAGATGCAGAAGCAGAAGCAGTGGTTCAACCAAACGACCTACATTCACAAAGGAAAACTTTAAAATCAACATCTTTAATATATGAAAGTATGGTACAAATTCTGTGATATAAAGAACCATAATATGGATATATATAGTAGGGTAAATCTTAAACTAATAGTCTTTTTTTTTTTATTCAAGTAAAAGGCTTGGCTTGCACATAAAGTAAGATTGAGCTTGAGTCTATGCTATTAGGCTAATATATCTCTAACACAAACCAATTTCATACAAATTATTTATTATTAGATTATCACTTGTACCTCAAACCTGGTTAATGTCTTACATATTTCGTTCTTGCAAACCAATTTTTTACAAATATTATTTTGTAAACCTCGTTGATTTGTAAACCAATTTTATATATATATATATATAACTTTATCACTAAATTAATTTATAAATTATCACCACTAGATTATCACTTGAATCTCCAACCTGCTTAATGCACAACGTATTTTGTTTATGCAATCCAATTTTATACAAATCATTTATTTCCTGTACTAAGAAATAATCTCCTGAATCCAGCTATGCTCATACTTATTGACTTTCATGGAATGTCATATTGCAATAAAATGGAAGGTAGTGCTAGCGTTGAGCATGCCATAATTCAGAACTCAGTTTTTTTTTTTTTAATCTACCGTATTCTTGGGACGTACGTCATGAGTCATGACAATGAATGAAAGTCAGCTACAACAAAAAGCATATTATACTAATAATTTGCAAGAAAAATATTTCTACCGCTTTTGCTTGCAAGCAACAAGATGCGTACTTGGTTTAGCAAAAAAAAAAAAACAAACAAGATGCGAAGTTGTGTACTAGTGTACGTGTCTAGCTTGCCTTGTCCTGCACCGATAGAAGATTAAGATAGAAAACGTTAAATAAAAAATAAAAAAACCCATTTACTTTCACGTTTCATCATTTGTCATGGTTATCAGATTGGCACTGGCTGCTTCTCTATTCAATGAGTTAATGACAATTATCTTTTTATTCAATGAGTTAGGACAATTATTGGCTACTTCTGAAATGGTGATCTAATGCTTATTTTTCTCATATTTATAGTTAATTTTAATATTAATTTAATTAGTAGAATTCATTATAAATATAAAAGAAAGAAGCATCGCATTACTATACATAAAAAGTATCTAATAATTACTTTTGGTGTAAAAAAAAAAAAAAAAAGAGGTTCATTTGCTTGTGGTTTCAAGAATTCCTTACAATCCCTGTTATTCTTTACTTTTCCCCGCTAGATGAATCATTGAGCAGGGTCTGGCTTTTAGTATTACTCTTACTTTTCAAATTAATTAGAGCATGGAACATAAAGACAAAATAATACAAAGTGCTCTCGTGCTGAGGCGCGTGGTAGCAAGTGGGAGTCTAGCAGCTCTTGCAAGAAGTGGAGTGCCCACCCCTGTGTGAGGCAGTGGTAGTGATTGTTGTCTTAGTGTCTGATGATGCTAGGATCGTCAGTAGAGATGTTCGTCCAGACTGGGATCGTCCACAATCATTCTAGACCTTGAAACACGCCTAAATTACAAGGAATGTGGCCACCGGTGTGGCGCCAGCCACAAAGCCTCCGATGCCAAAGTTAGAAAAAGCCTCAAAGCAAAGGAAGATGGTATAGCTTTTGTAAGTGAAATCTTTGGTAAGTGTTTTTCATACCTTTCTGGACTCTTGTTCATGAATATATATAGGAGATTTCCATTCTCTTCTATCTGTTGGCTCTGTAATAATGATGGTGTTATTGCAGAATCTGTAACGTTTGTGCCAGGTGTTAAGTTGACGGGTACACCTCCAACGGCATCGATATTCATGGCTATTTTTTGTAACGGCTTGTCTCGATTGAAGGACGATGGCCATGTCAATGTTAGGCAATCCCCTTAGACTGTGTCGACATTGTGGTCGTGCTTACAGATCGTCCTTCACGATTGTGGACGAATATATTTTTGGACTATCAGCTGCCCCCCCCCCCCCCCCAATTCCAAGATCATCCATAATTCGGACGGTCTTCAGAATGTGAGTTTTTTTTTTTTTTTTTTTTTTTTTTTTTTTTTTTTTTTTTTTTTTTTTTTTTTTTTTTTTTTTACGCTTGGGGATGTGTTCTACGCATTAATTGCCTTATGGCGGCGTGGCACACATTGTGGCCACGTGTCCAGTTCTGATCGGCGAGGAGGTTTTGCTCCCGGTGAATACGTTTCCAGTTTCCCGCAATTTCCAAGGCATATTTCAATACTTTGTTTTTCTTTTTCCTATATCTCTTTGCCTTCTTCTCATATTTGGCTTTTCTGTGTTTCAGCTCTTCTCTTTGTTTTCTTTGTTATGTGATTTTTCTGAGTTCACTACTGCTGTTGCTTAGCCATTTACGATTTTCTTCCTCTTTTCAAGTACGTATCCCTTCTTTTACGCTTTCTTTCCTTTTTGCTTTGTGTTTTCCTTCTTCAAAATACTGTCCTTATTTTGTTTTTTTGGGAATGCATATCTTTTCTTAATGGTGGATTACACTGAGTTTAGACATACTTCTCCCTCCATCGCCTTCCTTTTTGCTCACTTAGGAGGACTATTAGATTCTTCCGATGACCAGTATCCACAAATTGGGGATTTTGTGGTGGGGGGTAGTGGTTTGGAATTAGTGTTAGGTGATTTGCATCCACTGTTGCTACAGTCTTTTTCTTGGTTCAAATCTATTCGTGGGGTCCTTAGGAGGGAAAATATGGGCTCTGATATGGGATCGAGCAGTCAGGAGAGGGGTTCGACTTCTGACGTGGCTGTGGACGGGGCTGTAATGGACACAGCTACCTCCGTGCCTCCTCCTTCTACTTCCGTTTCCGTTCCTCGTCCATTTCATGCCCTTAAGGAGAAATGTGATTTGAAGGTAGATGTCTTTAGTAGATTTAGGGATAGGTTTCAATTCCCTGAAGAAACTAGGGTTCGTCTTCCCAAGAAGGGCGAAAAGGCTTGTACGTTCGCCCATGGTGAGGTTTGCTTTTATGAGGCGGCCTTCTTGTGTGGTTTAAGATTTCCCGTCCATCCATTTATTATGGAGCTTTTAGATCATCTGTAGATTGGCCCCGGGCAACTTATGCCTAATTCTTGGAGAATTATCATAAGCTGTATGGTGATCTGGACGACAATAGCAGATGGAGAAATGATTACCGTGAACGAGCTTACCCATCTTTACCGCCTAAAAGAGTCTAGGGAATTTAGGTATTATGAACTTGTTCCTTGGGATAGGAGATCTCGTCTTGTAGTTGACCTCCCTTCGTCCTTTCGTTACTGGAAATCAAGATATTTCTTCGTGTCAGGCGTTGGTTAAGAGACTTTATCAGATGACTTTTGGGGAAATGTTCCTAGGTTGCTATGCCGATGGGAGACCCCTCATCTTGGTGCGTTTGTCTTTTATGTCTCTTCTTTCTAGCGTCATGATTGTTCTTGGTCGTCCTTCTAACCTCGTGCGGTTTTTGTTTTGTTGTACAGTGAAGGAACGTCTGGAACTTGATAGCCAATTTGAGGGAAGGGTTCAGGAAGCAATTAAGTACGTCAAGACGATCGACGACTTTGATGAGCTCGTTGATCTGCGCACTTTGGCCTGTCACTGTTTGGGGCCTGAGCCTTCACTTTACGTCCTTCAAGCGATTGATCGAGAACAGCGAAAATGTAAATGGCTTCGACATGCATGATTGTTCTCTTTTACTTTCTTATTTCAACTCTTGGCCCTTATTTTGTTTCTTGCTATAGAAATGACGAGCAAGTTTAAAAAGGATATGTATGCGAAAATCAAGGGGAAGAAGAACAAACCCCTTTCAAGCATTGGCCAGAAAACCTTGAAATTCACCGATAAAGAGAGAGAGAAAAAGAAAGAGACGACAGAGAGGGGTTCGTCCACCCCTACTCTAGACGAAGCAAGGATAGCTTCCCCGGCGGTTTCAATTGAAGAGGTCCCTACCCCAAAAAGGCAAAAGACGGGGTATAAGGGCAAGGAGAAGGTGGGCATCAGTATTTGGGACAATGCGGACGCCGCCGTGGCTCGGGCAAACGATTTTTTAACTCCTGAAGAGAGGAAGTAGATTTCTCTTGTGCCTTCGCATGAAATGGTGAATCAACACGTCCATAAGCTCATACAGGTACCTTTCTCTTGCTTTATCATCATCATCATTTTTTTTTTTTTTAACCCAGGTTTTTATTCTTAGGTGTTGGGGGAGACGATGCATCTTACTTAGCAACTTTTGGCGAGTGAGGAGAAGGCCGTCATGGCAACTTCCAAGGTAGAGGCTTTAGAGGCTGAAACTTCGGGCTTGCGGAAGGATTTGATTGCAGCGATAGACGCCTATAATACCTCCAAGGAGCAAGTCAAAGTTTTGACCGAGCAACTTGAGGCTGAAAGGTCGCAGATAAAACAGAAGGACGAGCTCCTTGCGTCAGCGGGTCAAAGGATGAAAGCTGCTGTGGCCAAGGCTGTCCTCGCCTTCCAGACAACCGATGAATACAACACTATTCTATTCCAGTGTTACTTCAAAGGGTTTGAATTATTGAGAAGATATTTGATCAAGCATGGACAATGGGTCAATTTGGATGACTTGGATTTCGAAGCTGAAGATAAAGAAATTGAGGCAGACAAGGCTGCCCTGGCAGCTCAAACTTCTATGGCTTCTGGCGAAGACCCTCCTGCGGCTGATAAGGGTGGTGATGATGCCCCTCCTGCATGATTTTATATGTACTTTATTTTTTATGTGCCTTTCGTGTTTTAGGCTTTCCAGATGAACACTTTTTTTTTGTCCCCGCATGTTTTGGGGGTTTGTTTTTTTTTCTTTGAACAATTTGCATCTTCGAGCATATATATATATATATATATTATATTATATTTGTTGCTACTTTCATACTTGTTTCAATGTTTTCATCCGTAGACTTATAAAAATTTGTGTTGAAACTCCTTCTTCATCCTTTGAAGGACTCATTTTCTTCGTCTGTCTATAGACTTAGGTGATTTCAGTTGGAGTGTTCTTGGACGAGGTATGGACTTTCGCCATCTTCTTATTTGGGCGATGTGCATCCTTTGGGGAAATTTCATCGTCCTTTTGGTCTGGACGATGGATCTCCTTTGAAGGAATTTTCTCACCTTTTTGATCCAGACAATCTGCCTTCTTTGAAGGTATCTTGGTGTCTTTTCGATCTGGACGATGCGTATCCTTTGAAGGGATTTTATTGTCTTTTTGATCTAGACGATCTGCCTTCTTTGAAGGTATTTTGGTGTCTTTTCGATCTAGACGACGAAGGGATTTCATCATCTTTTTGATCTAGATGAATAGCCATTTTAGGTGTTTTAGGTTTCGAACAGATAATGAGGATTACTGAACGATGCTATTGAAACTCTGGACGATCATTTATAAAGTCTTGAATGATTACTTACATGATTTTGCTTTAAGTACATAACTCGTAGTAGAAAGCATAGGATTGAATTAAATAAGAAGTATGGAATTGACGTATCAAAAAACGCTTTAAGTACATAACTTGTAGTAGAATGCATAGGATTGAATTAAATAGGAAGTATGGGATTAAAGTATCAAAAAACTGCTTACAATCAGACCTTGGATTTTTCTTCATAATACCTCTTTAGATGCTTAACGTTTCAGGGACGAGGTAGCTTTTTTCCCTCCTCTAGGTGGTCACTCCCTCGTCTTGAATAATGGACGATTCGGTAGGGTCCTTCCCACGTTGGACCTAGTTTGCCTTGTGCATGATCTTTTGTTGCAAGAGTAACTTTTCGGAGGACAAGGTCACCGATGCTGAATCTTTTCAATCTCACTCTTTGATTGTAGTACCCTGCCATCTTCTGCTAGTACTTGGCCATTCTTTGGGAGGCTTGGTCCCTTACTTCGTCCAGGCAATCCAGGTTCAGCTTCAGTTGGTCATCATTGCTCTTTTCGTCAAAGAACTCCCTTCTGATGCTAGTGAGCCCTACTTCGACTGGGATGACTACTTCTGTGCCGTATGTCAAGTTGAAAGGAGCTTCTCCCGTTGGTATTCTCGTCGTCGTCCTATAAGCCCATAGGACGCCTGGCAGTTCCTCGGGCCATGCTCTTTTTGCCCCCACTAGCCAAGACTTGATGATCTTAAGTAAGGTTCGGTTAGTTACTTCCGTCTGTCCATTAGCCTGAGGATGTCTTGGTGAAGAATACTTGTTCTTGATACCTAAGTTCGAGCAAAATGACCTGAATCCTTAACAATCGAACTGACGACCGTTGTCTGAGATGATCGTCCTCGGGATCCCAAACCTGCAAACAATATTTTTCCATACAAAATTTTGTACCATAGTTTCTATGATCGTTGCTAGAGCTTCTGCTTCAACCCACTTTGTGAAATAATCGATTGCAACGAGTAGGAATTTCATTTGTCTCTTTCCCTGTGATAAGGGGCCCATGATATCAATTCCCTATTGCGTGAATAGCCATGGTGAGGAAATGCTTGTCATTCTTTCTCCTGGGACTCGTTGAACATTCACATATCTTTGACAACTGCCACATTTCTTCACAAAGTCTGCTGCATCTTGCTGCATTGTGGGCCAAAAGTAACCTGCCTTCATGATCTTTCTGACGAGGGACTTCGACCCCATATGATCTCCACAAATTCCTTCGTGTACTTCCTCGAGGACATATCTAGCTTCTTCTTCTTCTACGCATCTCAAGTAGGGTTGAGGGAAGCCTCTTCTATAGAGTTGATCATTCAACACTGTGAATCGGGCAGCTCGTTTTCAGATTTTCTTGGCTTTTTCAATGTTTGTTGGTAGTCGTCCGTCTTTAAGGAAAGACAAAATTGGACTCGTCCATCCCTGGCGGGTATGCACAGAGATGATTTACAACTCCTTGATGTTGGGGAAGTTTTGTTCTTCTAGTTTCCAATCATTTGTCTCGTCCTGGACGTCTGCTGATGCGCTCCGTGCTACTTCATCGGCTTCTACATTCTGTTCTCGTGGAATTTGTATAAACTCCACCCGACTGAAGTTACTCATTGGCTGATTTGTTAGTTTGAGATACTTTTGCATCCTCATCTCCTTTGCTTCAAAATCCCCTCTGGCTTGCCCTATGACGAGCTGTGAGTCGCTCTTAATCACAACATTTTCAGCTCCCAGTGCCTGAGCTAGTCTGAGCCCTGTTAACAGAGCTTCATACTCTGCTTCATTATTAGTTACGGGGAATTTCAGCTAGACCCCATATTTGAGAACATCCTCCTGGGGGGAGACAATAACGACGCCTGCCCCACCCCCTTTTTGTGTGGACGATCCGTCTATGTTGATTGTCCAAACTTCTTCTCACTCCTCTTCCTGCTCGTTGGTAGTGAATTCTGCTATAAAATCCGCCAATGCTTGAGCTTTTATGGTTGTTCGGGAGCGGTATTCGATATTGAACTAGCTAAGTTCGATCACCCACTGCACCATTCGTTTAGCTGCCTCGGGTCTACTCATTGCTTTCTTGATGGGCTGGTCCGTCATTACTTTGATTGGATTGGGCTGGAACTAGGAACGAAGTTTTCTTGAGGCCACTATTAGGGCGAAGGTGATCCTTTCTATTCGTGGGTACCGAGCCTCAGGTCCTTGGAAGGCTTGGCTGACGTAATACATAGGAAGTTGTATCTTGTTTTCTTCCCTGATTAAGGCTGCACTTACTGCTGTGACAGATACTGCCAAGTATAAAAATAAATCTTCGCCTTCTTTGGACGGACTCAAAAGTAGGGGATTGCTTAAGTACCGTTTGAACTCCTGGAAAGCTGTCTCGCATTCCTCCGTCTAGGCAAACGCCTTTTTCAATGTCTTGAAGAAAGGGAGGCACTTGTCTGTTACCCTAGAGACGAACCTGTTGAGGGCTGCTACTCTTCCTGTGAGCGATTGTACTTCTTTAGTCGTCCTTGGCGATGACATCTCGAGGATGGCCCTTACTTTTTCAGGTTTTGCTTCAATTCCCCTTCGTGAAACCATGAACCCGAGGAACTTCCCTAAGAAAACTCCGAAAGCACATTTGGAGGGGTTCAACTTCATGCTGTACTGTCTGAGCATGTTGAACGTCTCCTTAAGGTCGTCCAGGTGATCTTCTTCCTCTTTGCTTTTGACGAGCATATCGTCGATGTACACCTCTATATTTCTCCCGATTTGTTTGCTGAACATCTGATTTACCAATCTTTGGTACGTGGCCCTGCGTTCTTTAATCCAAAAGGTATTACCTTGTAGCAGTAAAGCCCTTGGCTAGTGATAAAGGCAGTTTTTTCTTGATCTTCTTCAGCCATCTGTATTTGGTTATACCCCGAGAATGCGTCCATGAAAGTGAGAAGCTTGTGCCCAGTAGTAGAGTCTACTAGCTGGTCAATTCTGGGTAAAGGGAAGCTATCTTTTGGGCAAGCTTGGTTTAGATCCGTGAAGTCGACGCACATCCTCCATTTCTCATTTGCCTTCATGACCATGACGACATTGGCCAACCACTCCGGATAGTGAACTTCTCGAATAAAGTTTGTGGCAAGTAGTTTGCTTACTTCGTCCATCACTACTTGGTTCCATTCAAGAGCAAAGACCCTTCTTTTCTGTTAGATAGGCTTCTTTTCCGAGTTTACATTTAGGCGGTTTTGGATGATGTCTGCTGGAATTCCTGGCATATCTTCATGACTCCAAGCAAATACATCGAGATTGTTTCTCAGGAAACTAATGATTCCTTCCTTCGTCCTTGGGTTTAGATCCGTCCCCACTTAAGTCGTCTTTAATGGATCCCCTTCGACCAGCTCTACTGTTTCTAGTTTCTCCATGATCTCAGACGTCTTATCTTCAATTACCCACGTATGGTTTTCTTTCATGGCTAGGACGGCCTGATAACACTCTCTTGCCAACATTTGATCTCCTCTTATTTCCCCGATCCCTTATTCTGTCGGAAACTTTACCTTCAGGCAGTATGTGGAAGCAGCGGCTTTCCAGCGGTTAAGGGTAGGTCGTCCTATGATCTTATTGTAAGACGAAGGTGAATCTACAACCAAAAAATTGTGTTTGTTGGTTACCTGAAGGGGGTATGAGCCGGCTGTGACCGTCAACGTCACTATTCCGCGGGGGTACACCTTGTCTCCACTGAAGCTGACGAGGGGTGATTCAAAAAGACGAACCCTTTTTAGGTCCACCTTCAATTGCTGGAAGGCGGACAGGTAAATAATTCCTGCTGAACTTCCATTATCTACTAGAACTCTCCTTATGTTGAAACCTTCGATCATGATCATGATGACCAGTAGGTCGTCATGAGGTTGCTTCACCCCCCTGGCATCTTCCTCCGAGAAGTACATGTCTTTGTTTGTCCGTCGTTGCTTTAAGAGTGGTAAGCTATGAACGCTATTTATTTGCCTTTGGTGTGATTTTTTGAGGGATCTGAACGACCCTCCTGTGGATGGTCCTCCTGTGATGGTTCTTATCTCCCCTTTTACATTCTGCGAACGAGGTGGTTGATCTTCACTCTTTTGGAAACCTTCGTGTTGATCCTTCTTACCATATCTGCTGGCTTCTCCCCTTTTCACATATCTTTGAAGTTTCCCTTTCTGGATAAGTTCTTCTATCTGCTCCTTCAGGTCTCAATAGTCCTCTGTGTAATGCTCGTGGTCTTTGTGAAAACGGTAATACTTCCTCTTATCACGCACACTGGGTGGCGATTGGAGTGGCCTGGGCCATTTAAGACATTGTTCGTCTTTAATCTCCGTCAAAATCTGATCGACAAGCATCACTAGTGGTGCGAACTTCGTTTATTGAGGATTCTTATCATCTCTTCGTCTATTCCCGTCGTCATTACGTCGGTCAGCTCGATCTCTTTTCTACCTCCTTCTATCGTCTTCTTTTTCCTTCTTCTTCTCCTTTGTCTTTTCTACCCCATCTATGGCTGCCAAGGAGTCTTCAGCGTTCATATATTTCTGCGCCTTCAGGAGCGCCTCTACCATCGTCTTGGGAGGATTCTTCGCCAAAGAAACCACAAAGTCTCGGGACTTTAATCCAGCCTTAAAGGTTGTGAGCTATACCTTATCGTCTGACTCATCTACTTCCAACATTCCTCGGGCGAAGCGCATCACATAGGACTCAAAGTTTCTTTTTCTCCTTGCTTGATTGTGAGCAAGTGATAAGCTGTCATTTTTGGACGTTGTCCTCCGACAAAGTGACGAACAAACGAACTGCTTAATTGCTCAAAACTATCAATGGACGATGTAGGCAATTTGGTGAACCATTCCTGGGCTGCTCCTTTTAGGGTGGAGGGGAAGGATCGGCATAGGATCTTGTCAGGGGGCTGTTGAAGACCCAAAGTCGTCTTGAAAGTATTCAGATGATCTAACGGATCTTTTAATCCGTCAAAGGGTCCGAGCTAGGGTAGGCGGAACTTGGAGGGCACCGGGCATTCCTGGACGGCTACTGTGAAAGGAGAGTCAGTTTTCCTGACGATTCTATCCAATCCTTGATCCGTCTTTCCCCTAATAGTGTTTCTCAGCTCGTCCATCTCTTTCCTCTTTTCCTTAAGAAAATTCGAGTTTGGTTCTTCTGAAGTACTGGCTCGTCTCCTATGGCTGTCTCCGTCCTCATCTCTGTTGACTTCTGTGTGGTTATCTCCTTGTTGTAGTCGTTGTCTCATCTCTTGGTTTTGCTTGGTGAGTTCTTCCACCGTGGCTGCGAGTGCTTGAATTTGTAAAGCCAATGCAGCAGGATCTGGGTTAGAGCTGGACTCCATCTCGTTAAAAGAGAACAATGTACTTAAACTGAACGCTCAAGAATAATAATAGTTTCCCACAGACGGCACCAAACTGATGATGCTAGGATTGTTAGTAGAGATGTTCGTCCAGACTGGGATCGTCCATAATCATTCCAAACCTGAAACACACCCAAACTACAAGGAATGTGGTCACCAGTGTGGCGCCAGCCACAAAACCTCCGATATCAAAGTTAGAAAAAGCCTCGAAGCAAAGGAAGATGGTGTAGCTTTTGTAAGTGAAATCTTTGGTAAGCGTTTTTCATACCTTTCTGGACTCTTGTTCATGAATATATATCGGAGATTTCCTTTCTCTTCTATCCGTTGGCTCTATAGTAATGATGATGTTATTACAGAATCTGTAACGTTTGTGCCAGGTGTTAAGTTGACGGGTACACCTCCAACGGCATCGATATTCATGGCTATTTTTTGTAACGGCTTGTCTTGATTAAAGGACAATGGCCATGTAATGTTAGGCAATCCCCTTAGACTGTGTCGACATTGTGGTCGTGCTTACAGATCGTCCTTCACGATTGTGGACGAATATATTTTTGGACTATCAGTGTCCACTTGGTGTGTCTTCCTCAAAGTCCCTCATAGGTAGACATTTAACAATCTTGACATCCGTGGCAGAGGAGTTAGAGGAGCTGTGGAAGAAACTAACATTTACGGAGGAAGAAGACATGGGATTAGAGCTGGATAGCAGAAGCACGAGTGCTGCAAGGAAGGTGGGTAAGTATTGTGCTGTGATGAAAACCCTATCTCAAAGGAGCATTAATGTGGATGCGTTGAGAAAGAATTTAAGAATGTTGTGGAAACCTAATAAAGGGGTTCAGATTTCTGAAATAGAGGAGGAACTGTTCTTGGTGGAGTTCGGAGATGAGAAGGATAAGAAGAAAGTGATGGATATGTGTCCTTGGAGTTATGAGAAGCAACTAGGGGAGCTAACACCGAAGGAGATTGAAGTTAAATGGGTTCCATTCTGGGTCCAGATCTACAACTTACCCTTGAACAGCAGGACAAAAGAGACAGGATGGGCTATTGGGTCATGTTTAGGGTCGGTGCTAGATATGGATGTCTTAGAAGCCGGAGTGCAATGGGGTAAGCGTCTCCGAGTTAGAGTGCGAATTGATGTTACCAAGAGATTGGTGCGAGGTAAGAAAATCTCAACAGAAGGAGGCGAGCCAAAGTGGGTAAACTTCAAATATGAGAGATTACCCAATTTTTGCTATAGGTGTGGACTTCTTAATCATTCCCTAAAAGAGTGCAGTAGTGAAGGGCAAACACAAGGTGGTCAGGAAGGAGCTAGCCAGCTTCAGTATGGCGTGTGGCTAAGGGGAGAGCCTATGCGAAGGGGAGGGAAGGAAGTATTAGCATAGGGAGCAAGAAGAGACACAGGGGAACTGTCTGGGATAGCTAAAGGAAGTCCGTCAATCTCGCCGAAACAGCGATACACGGCAAGAGAGCGAATGCAGGGAGGAAGTAATCACGTGATTGACACGACAAGTCAGGCGGTCAGCTGTCTTATCCGAGACGTGGAGGCTGTAACCACTCCTAAGCCTGTGTGAGAAATGTTACCTGAGGAAGGTAAGGTCAAAGGGATGGAAGAAAAGATAGAGGAGAAGGTAACTGATTTGGGGAGATTCGGTGAGGAAAAGTCAGATGTTAGACCCGATTTGGTGGAAGGAATGCAGTGGGTGACAGCTTCGTGTCAGGGGTCTAAGCTAATACTTGATGGAAGTTTGGCACCACAAATTGACTCAAAAATGATGGAAGCTGGGCCGGGTGCAGAAAATCCGGCCTCAAGCCCATTAGCGATGAGTTTTGATGACAAAAAAGGTTGGATAGCTGAAACTTTGGGCCCAACAAGTAAGCACTGGAAGAGGTGGGCAAGGGAAAATAATAAGTAGGCTTCTCAAGTTAGTGAAAGCCCAACCAAAGGCAAGAGGGATGGTCCAACTCCACTTCAGGAGCTGGATCCAAACTCAGGAAATTTAAAACGCAGGAAAGGAAGTAAGGGAGGAAGTCACGATCTAAATGGTGAGGAGGAAAAGGTTGGCAGTGTGGCGGTGGCTGCTGTGCAGCACCATTGAGCCAAATGAGTTTGTTAGCCTGGAACTGTCGGGGAATGGGGTCGTCCCTGGCAGTTCGAACACTCACCGACGAGGTGCGTGCGAAAGATCCTCTTCTGGTTTTTCTGTCAGAGACAAAAGCTGGAAAAAATCGGATTAAGGGTATTCAAAAGAAGATGGAGTTTTCTCAGGGTATTACGATTCCAAGCGATGGTCGAAGTGGGGGTTTAGCGTTGTTGTGGAGAGAAGGTACAAATGTGCAGTTCAAAAGTTGCTCTAATTCGCACATTGATGTCGAAATTCACGATGAGTCTGCTTCATCCCCATGGCAAGCAACTGGGTTTTATGGGCAACCCGACACTACTAAAAGGTATATTTCGTGGGAATTAATAGAGGTCTTGAAGATACAGAGCTCATTACCGTGGGTTGTGTTTGGGGATTTCAATGAAATCTCCCACTCCAATGAAAAATTAGGGGGTCCAGAGAGAGATGCCGGACAAATGAAGGATTTCAGGGAGTGCCTAAGTCGATGTGGACTATTTGATCTAGGCTATGTCAGGCAAAGGTACACTTGGTGCAATGGAAGGGCAGGGGAGCAGCGGACTAAACTTAGACTGGATCGGATAGTGGCAAGCGAGAGCTGGATTGACAATTTCCCGGAAGCGAGTGTTCATCATGTTTCTATGTCAATTTTTTATCACTGTTTGCTTTCTTTATTCCTTCACTGAAGACAGCCACGCAAGCTAGCCAGGAAAAGGTTCCTCTTTGAGGCCATGTGGATAAGGGAGGCAGGATGTAGAGAGGTTATTGAGGAAGCATGGCATCCAATGAAGAGTGTTATCGGGTCTACAATTATGGACCAACAAAAGAGTTGCCAAGAGCAACTTCAGAGGTGGAATTGGAGGGTGTTTGGGATGTTAACAACACATTAAGGCAGAAAAAAAAAATCAGCTTCAACAACTAGAAGTAGTGGGTGGGATGATTGATAAAGTGAAGGAAATTCAAGGGCTAAAAAAGGAAATCAACGAAATTCAAATTCGAGAAGAGATTATGTGAAAACAGAGGTCGAGGGCGTTATGGCTCAAGTGAGGCGACCAAAATATGAAGTTTTTCCATGCCACAGCCAGCCAACAAAGAAGGAAAAATAGAATTGATGGCTTGCAAAACCAATAAGGGGAATGGACAAATGACCAGAAGGGTATTGAAAACATAATCTTAGATTATTTAGAGAAGATTTTCAAGTCAGATAACCCCTCAAATTTTGATGCTAGTCTGTGTGCAATTTCCAAACGGGTCACCCAGGAAATGAATGAGGAGCTAGTGGTAGAGTTCAAGGCAGAAGAGGTACGGCAAACCCTACATCGGATGCACCCCACAAAAGCCCCAGGCCCTGACGATATGTCACCAATCTTTTACCAACAATATTGGGATATAATTGGATCTAATGTGATTAACTATGTTTTAGAAGTTTTAAATTCTAGTATGTTGCCCTGTACCCACAATGAAACTTTTATTTGTCTTATCCCAAAGGTAGCATCACCACAGAAAATTTCTGAGTTCAGACCGATAAGCTTATGCTATGTAGTGTATAGAATTATCTCTAAAGTGCTTGCAAATTGGTTGAAAAAAATTCTAAATGAGGTAATCGATGAATCTCAAAGTGCATTCGTACCGGGGAGATCAATAATAGACAACGTGCTAGTCGCTTTTGAGACAATGCATTGCATTGACCAGAAAAAGAAGGGTAAGGAAGCTCTAATGGCTGTGAAGCTTGATATGAGCAAGGCTTTCAATCGAGTTGAATGGTCCTACTTGGAAGTAGGACTGTCCACCCAACCCGGAAAACCGACCAACCCACCCGAGCCCGAACCGAAAACCACCCGAACCGACCACTCCGACGTCGGTCGCGGGTTGCCGCCCACGGAACCCGACAGCTTCGGGTCGGTTGACGGGTTTCCTCCCCCAAAAACCGAGCCACCCGACCCGAGCATAAAACCAAAAACCTCCGGTGATATTCGAATGATTTTCGACAAGCACTTACAAAATCCGGCAATATTCGAAGAATTTTCGGCGGTATTTGGAGTTCTCTGGTGAAGATTACTTGAGATCCGATGAGATCCGGCGAGATCTCGTCGAGATCTAGTCCAGATCCGGCGAGATCTAGTCCAGATCCAACGAGATTCGGCGAGATCTCGTTGAGATCCGGCCAGATCTCGTCGAGATCCGGCCAGATCTCGACGTGATCTGGCCAGATCTCGAGGGATCCGGCCAGATCTCGACGAGATCCGGCCAAAAATAGCTCTCCGGCGTCGAGATCTGGCCAAAAATAGCTCTCCGGCGGTACAACCCGAAACCCGACGGTACAACCCGAAACCCGACGAGTCCAGAACCGACTGATCCGACTAGCACTCCGGGTCGGTTTCGGGCTCCGTTTTCACCCACCCGAAAGTTTCGGGTCGAGTCCGGGTCGGGCACAAACCCGACCCGGCCCGACCCGTGGACACCCCTACTTGGAAGCTATAATGAGGAAAATGGGGTTTCAGGAGAAGTGGATTGCTCTAATGATAATGTGCGTCAGTACGGTTTCCTACTTGGTTCTGATAAATGGGGAGCCAAAAGGGAAGATAGTGCCTTCAAGGGGTCTACGACAAGGGGACCCAATCTCCCCATATTTATTCCAATTATGCTCGGAAGGGTTGTCGGCTATGCTGAAGAAGGAAGAGAGTGAGGGACATATTAAAGGAATGGCAATAAGTAGAGGAGCTCCAAGGGTCTCACACTTGCTATTTGCTGATGATAGTATTATTTTTTGTACGGCCTTAGTAGTGGAGTGTGAAAGGGTATTGAAAGTGTTGGAGGATTATGAACGGGATTCAGGTCAAAAAATCAATAAGGAGAAAACAGCCTTATACTTTAGTAAGACCATGAACAGGGAAGTGCAAGACCTGGTCAAGCAAAGGTTTGGGGCCGTGGTAGTCAAACTCCATGAGAAATACTTGGGGCTTCCTCCTTTAGTAGGAAAGGGAAAAAGAAAAGCTTTCAACCGGATAAAGGAGCAGGTAGAAAGGAAGATTGCGAGGTGGAAAGGTAAGCTCTTGTCCAATGCGGGTGGAGAAATTCTTATAAAAACTGTAGCACAAGCCACACCTACATACACTATGAGTGTCTTCAAGCTTCCGGACTCGCTTTGCAAGGACTTGAACTCAATGATGAGTAATTTTTGGTGGGGTCGGAAAGGAAAGGAAAGGAGATTGGCATGGGTTTCTTGGGAGAAATTATGCAAACCGAAGTTTGAGGGCGAAGTGGGGTTTAGGGACCTCAAGGCCTTCAATCTTGCACTTTTAGCGAAACAGGGCAGGAGAATTATGGAGCAGCCAAACTCACTAGTTCATAGAGTCTACAAAGCTAAGTACTTTGCAAAAGGGTCGTTCTTAGATGCTCAAGTGGGTAGGAAGCCCTCCTACGCGTGGCGAAGCATTATGGCAGCAAGAGATATAATTAAAAAGGGCTCTCAGTGGTGCATTGGCAATGGGCAAAAAGTTCATATATGGAATGATAGGTGGATCCCAAGTCCAAACTCGTCCAAAGAAATTAGTCCTCGAAAAGCTCAGTATACGGAAGTAATGGTTTCTGACCTCATTGATATAGAAAGGAAGAGCTGGAATGCAGCCAAGGTCAGAAGCATTTTAATCCCGCATGAAGCAGAGATAGTTCTGGGTGTCCCTATCAGCTATAGATTGCCTGATGATTCGGTTATCTGGGCTGGGACCTCAAATGGAAATTTTACAGTGAAGAGTGCCTACGTGGTAGCACAAAATTGCCTAAATGAGGGGTCTACAAGGTCTGACTTGGGGAATAGTTCCGACAACACGAAGATGAAAGCTATATGGAAAATGGTTTGACAATTAAAGTGCCCAGGCAAAATAAAACACTTCATGTGGAGGGCGTGTAAGAACATCCTTCCTACTAGAAATAGGCTAAAGTCGAGGGGAGTTGGCTGTGAGGACTGCTGTGGTCTGTGTGGCGCCAGTGAAACTTCAGGGCATATACTTTGGGATTACACTTTTGCAAAGGAAGTCTGGAGCGAATCAAGAATTAAACTCCCTGCTTTGTCCAAACCCGTGAATGAGTTCTTGAACTTAGTGTGGGAGGTGATGGATTCCTGTCCAAATGTTAATTAAGTGCTGTTTGCTGTGACTTCATGGAGCTTATGGAATAATAGGAATACGATGATACATGAAGGACATAGCAAAGGAAAGGAGGGACTTATTAAGTTAGTGGTTGGTTATGTTGAAGAGATCAAAAGTGAGAAGACAATGCAGAGGAAGATTCACTCAGGTGCTGCACAAATATGGACTCCACCGAAGCGGGGATGGTATAAGGTTAATACGGATGGAGCAGTGTTTAGGGAGGCGGGAAGCTGCGGCATAGGAGTGGTGGTCAGGAATGAAAAGGGTCAGATCATGGGAGCATTGTGCAGAAGACTGGAGTTGCCTCAAGGAGCATTGGAGGTAGAGGCAAAAGCTGTGGAGGAAGGGGTCCAATTTGCAAGGGATTTAAGCCTTGGTAAGATAGTAATTGAGAGTGACTCTCAAGTGGTGGTCAGCTCATTCTGTGATCCGAGCTTGACTCCAAGCTGTGTCCAAAAAGTTATAGATGACACAAGATTGGGTTTACGCGGGTTTTCAAAGTGGGAGGTGTCTCATACCCGCAGAGGCTACAACACTGCAGCTCATTTTCTAGCAAGACATGCCATGTTTGTTCATGACTCTGTCATTTGGGTGGAGGACACTCCACCTATGATTGTAGAACAAGTGCTAAATGATGTAAACTGTATGACTTCTATTTCAGTTTAATGATATTTATATGTTGAGAATAAAAAAAAAAATAATAATAATAATAATAAAAAAAAAAAAAAAAAGATGAATCATTGACAATTTACGTTGCATAATAGGAGATTCCAATTAAGTCATCAATTTGATTAAGTAAACAACAACGTCCCTTATAATATTATTGATTTTCTAATGACTAACAGAATGGATATTGAAAATGAATATTAGAATAAAAATTAACAAGAAGTTTACTAACAAAAAAAAAATCATAAATTTTTTTTGGCAAAAATCCGAAACTGGCTTTCTAACTTTCAGCTTTTGTCATTTCAGTCCTCTAACTTTTAGTTTTGTCATTTCAATTCTCTAAATTTCAATTTTTGTTAATGTAGTATTATGTTAGACCTCAATTATTTGCTGCCGTTAAGTGACTTTTTTTTAATTTCGAAATTAAAAGAAAAAAAAAAAAAAAAAAAGGCTGTAAGAAAAAAAAAAAATTTAAGGGGAACGATGTCATTCCCCTTCCCCTGAAATCAAAACCTAAAAACACGATGGGTCGGTTTGAGAGAGAGAGACTGAGATTGAGGCCATGAAGGTGATGGATTTCTAATAAATCGAGTTTGAGAGAGAGAGACCAAGATAGAGACCGATTTGTAGAGAGATTGAGAGATTGCAAGGCTTCTATTGCTAACATTCTAATTTTAGAGAATCGACGTGAAGAAGAGGATATTGAGTTCTATTTTTAGGATTTAAAATATGTATAGTATGTAACAACATAAAATGCCCATCCACATATAGAGCTAAGAACCACACATCAATACAAACAATCACAAAAGCAAAATTAACCACAAAAATCATTAAATCAAACACAAACACCATAATTCAATATAAGAAAAACTAAATAATTATCCATCCATATCATCTAATTACCTTGAAATATCTCAAAATTAACCAAAATATCCGATGTTTTTTTTCAAAATTAAAATAAAAGAACCTCTATCTCTCTGTCTCTCTCTCTATCTCTCTCACTCAGTCCAGAGGGACTTCCACGTCACCATCGAAGGTCCTACTGAGGTATTTGGCCATGGATTTAGGGCGCATAACCTTGGCAATCTCAAAGACGTTGTCGAGGGAGAAATTCCCGTTGTGCTTGATATTCTTCGTCTTCTTCCGGTCACGCTCCGGCTCCTTCAGTGCCTTGATCACCAAAGCCGCCGCCGATGGCACCATTGACACCTTGGCTTGACAATTCTGCATAGTCAGCTTCACCATCACGCACAGACCCTTCCAGTCCTTTGCAGTCTCCTTCGCTATGTCTTCTCCGATCTTCTTCGGCGAGAGACCTAGCGGACCAATCTTTGGGGTGAGTGAACTTGCAACACCGACCTCACCTCTGATGATTCGATCTCTCTCAAACCGACCCAATATTCCCCAAATTTACTCAATTAGGGCTTTAGAAATCCAACATGTTTTTTGGTTTTGATTTTAGGGGTCAATTAGGAGTGTCAATGTTTGACCCAACCTACGAACATGACATGAACCTGACACGGGTTTTTGCAGGTAAGGGTTGAGCCTTAGCGGGTTTGGGTCATAAATAGGTCAACCCGAAAACGACATGATAAGAAACTGGTCAACTCGCGTGACTCACAATAGACACGTTTGACATACCAATTCATTTGTGTCAACCCAAAATGACCTATTTAACACAACCTGTTTAACTCGTATAACAAATAAATATTCATTTTATTTTAGATTTGTCAAATACCTTTTATATCCAACCTATATTTTAAACTTAAAAAGAAAAGTAAATAATTACAAAAACTTACAAGGGATATAATCGAAAATTGAAACTTTACAAACCCTGGATCTCTAAATCCTACAAACCCTAAATCTCTAAACCGTTTTATATTTTTGTAAAGAACTTAATTCTAGATGGATGTTATATGTTTGTTTAACTATATTATTTTAAATGTGGGTTGAAGACTTGAAGTGTATACACTACTTTTGGGATGTAAAAAAAATTATTTCTAGATAGATATTATATTTAATATTAAGCAAGTTGAAATGAGTTGTGTCACATTCGTGTCAACCCAATATGACCTGTTTATTAAGCGTGTCAAGTGGGTTGGGTCAGGTCAACCCGCCTTATTAACAGGTTGGGTTAGGGTTAAAGGATCATGATACGAATATTAAATGGGTCGAGTTCAGGTTGAGTCACTTAGTCGAATACCCCTACCTTGACACGACACAAACCTAACACGCTAACCCGAATTCACACCCCTAGGGTCAATGTTTTCTTTTTTTTCTTTTTTTTATTCACTAACAGCTTTTTTTTTCTTTTAATTCTGAAATTTAAAAAAAAATTAAAAAAAAAAAAAAAAGAGCCAAAATGGCTCACTAAACGGTAGCAGGTAACTGAGGTCTAACGGAATACTACATTGACAAAAATTGAAATGATAAAACTGAAAGTTATAGGATTGAAATGACAAAAGTTGAAAATTAGAGGGTTAATTTTGGGTTTTTGCCTTTTTTTTTTTCACAAATGTTAATGTGGTATATTGCGATTGATATTAATAAAATAAATTTGTTAATCCATTTGAAAATTATATAAGTTTAATAACAAATTATCCTGTTAACAATTGTGAAAAAGAATTGTGACAATTTTATGTACCTAACATTATTATAATTAACATTACTAACAAATTAAAAGGTAAATTATCTTCTAAACAAAAGTATAAGGTAAATTCGAGATTCCTTTTGTTTCAAATAAAAGAATTAATAGAAGCATAAAAAACTCACAAGCTCCATTTTATAGCCAAAGGTTGCCATTTTTGTTTCTACACTTTTCTAGTTTCTAATGGGTTTGGAGACTTTGGACTAGGGGCGTGCATGGGTCGGGTTTGGTCGAGTTGAGAGGATTTTTTGACCCAACCCGCCATGGTGGGTCAAAAAAAATTCGACCCAACCCAACCCATCACATAAATCCAACCCAACCCAACTGGGTTGGGTTGGGTCGGGTTGAACCCATGAGTTTGACAAGTTTATTATTATTATTATTATTATTATTATTATTATTATTATTATTATTATTAAATTGAGTAGGAAAAAATATAAATATTAATATATTAAAAAATCCCAAAGATTAGTATCAATGTAACTCTTTAAAGGCAAACAACACTAATAATTAAACAACAATAGTAATTTACTAGAATTTGTGTGAACTAATTGTTTTTTCTATGGGATAGAAAGAGTTGGTTATTTTAAAAATTTTATTAATTATATTAATATTATTGTGAGGCCCCAAATATTTAAACAACCGCGGCCCACTCCATAGCCGACCCAAGGCCCACGCCGAGGAGAATATAGAGGCCGAAGGTAAAAGAAAAAAGCCCAGGCCCTCAAGGGGCCTCGCTGAGGATGCCCACCTCATCGGCCAACCGACGTTGATAGAATGAAAATATCTCCACCCTTTAAAACTTACGCCACCAACCTTCTGGCCGCTTTAATGGTGAAGTGACCAGCAAACTCAGGTACCTTGTTTACTCCAACTAATAGACAGTCTGCAAAGGCGACTGAGAACTAACATAAAGCTTGCAAAAGCAGATGATGTGACAAACCCATATACACAGTGTCTGGATAACCGACGAATGGACGGCTAAGATTAACTATAACAATACTATATAACCAAAAGGATTCCCGGCATAAGAGGGAGGCCCCTGATATTTATCAGTCCTAAAAGAAAGGACAAGATTGAAAAATCAGTTCCAAAAAGAAATAGATCCTCGGGCTGAACCGATGACGAATACGCTTCACAAACACTTAGCCAAAATCATCAAGATCCTCATAAACACCTAACCAAAGTCATGGTCCTTATCTTCATAGAAAACACTCAGTAGAATGACTTTGCTGTTATTCTTGTGGATTTCATATTATCCGTTGTTTATCTTGCTATGTTGGTATTAACCCTTCTACCCACATCTCTACAAATTTCATTGTCAATGGTCCTTTACAAATTGAGTCCCTACAATTGGCGCCCATCGTGGGGCGGACTTGTACACTAGCAAGTGCGACGGTTGGTGTGAAAAAGTTCAGAGTAACACTTTTAAAAAAAAAACACCAGAACAATACAGTTTACAGCAACAACATTCATTCAGAAGTCTACAACCACAAGAAACAAGAGTACGCCAAAAGTAAAAAGAGACAAAACAAGTCTACTTCTTTATTAATATATGAAGAAAAAGTTACATCTCTTACAAGTGATGCCCGTGGGGCTTGTTCTAAAACTAACTACAAAGACAGACGCCTAACAAAGCTGGCAGAGGAACAAAAGATAGAAAAGAAAGCTCGTTGAGGAACAAAAGATAGAAAAGAAGGCTCGTTGAGGAACAAAAGATAGAAAAGAAGGCTGGATGAGAAGCAAGAGAAGAGGAAATGGAGAGGGGAAGGCTGGTTGAGGAGCAAAAATAGAAGAGATAAAAGGGAAAAGAGGGAAGAAAGAGAACATGGAAGGCGGAAGAGGCCGCAGCACAGGACGGCTCCACTTCTGGGTTCCGCCTGGTTCTCCTCCCACCCCCATTGCTGTCAGCTTAGAGGGTCACCGACCCATACCCAAGGAAAAGAGGTTACGTTCTTCCTGGATCCTCCTCCAGACGGCAAGGAAGGTTCTTCCTCTGGTTAGGTTGAAAAGAAGGAGAATCTTCAGATTTCTCCTACCCCAACCCCAACGTGACGTCCAGGGTCGGAGTGCCATCCTCGGCTCCTAATAGGGGCTGTGCATCCTCGGGACCGCCCTTTTCAAAGGCCAACCCATCTGAAGGGGCTCGAACTGCTATTTCTTGCAGAACCACAGGGCAATATTTTTGGGAGAAGCTTAAGACGAATGTTTGTCAAGTGTGAAGGAAAAGGTTGCTACAAAAACGCCTTTTATAGAGAGCGAAAAGTTGGTGAGAGCCAATTCGCATTAAATCCCAGGGAGAGATTTCCGGAGGCAATAATTTCGCCCAAATTCCAAGGGGTTTACCCGCCGTTAGATCCTCATAAATCCACGACTGACGTTAATGAGGAGACGCCTCATTAACGATGAGGCACCGAAGTGTCAGAACGCGTTACTCGAATGACTAAAGAGACGCCTCGTAATCAGAAGAGTCACGTCAAACGAAGAGGCAGAACAGAGCAAGGTCTTCTTATACTCCAACCCCAGCATGCGTTTGTGATTATTTTGCTTGAAAAGTGTATTCATTTAATGTTTATTATAGATTGTAGCAATGTAAAATTAAATGGCTACGGATAAATAGATAAGACAGTAAATAAATGAGAAAACTAGGTACTGGACAGAACCAAGGCATTGCATGGTCCTCGAACCCAAGCCTATGGGGAAACCAGATACTTCAGATGAAAATGAGAAAACTGGGTACTGGACAGAACCAAGGCATTGCATGGTCCTCGGACCCAAGCCTCTGGGGAAACCAGATACTTCAGATGAAAATGAGAAAACTAGGTACTGGACAGAACCAAGGCATTGCATGGTCCTCGGACCCAAGCCTCTGGGGAAACCAGATACTTCAGATGAAAATGAGAAAACTAAGTACTGGACAGAACCAAGGCATTGCATGGCCCTCGGACCTAAGCCTCTGGGAAAACCAGATACTTTAGATGAAAATGAGAAAACTAGGTACTGGACAGAACCAAGACATTGCATGGTCCTCGGACCCAAGCCTCTGGGGAAACCAGATACTTCAGATGAAAATGAGAAAACTAGGTACTGGACAGAACCAAGGCATTGCATGGTCCTCGGACCCAAGCCTCTGGAGAAACCAGATACTTCAGATGAAAATGAGAAAACTAGGTACTGGACAGAACCAAGGCATTGCATGATCCTCGGACCCAAGCCTCTGGGGAAACCAGATACTTCAGATGAAAATGAGAAAACTGGGTATTGGATAGAACCAAGGCATTGCATGGTCCTCGGACCCAAGCCTCTGGGGAAACCAGATACTTCAGATGAAAATGAGAAAACTGGGTACTGGACAGAACCAAGGCATTGCATGGTCCTCGGACCCAAGCCTCTGGGGAAACCAGATACTTCAGATGAAAATGAGAAAACTAAGTATTGGACAGAACCAAGGCATTGCCTAGTCCTCAGACCCAAGCCTCTGGGGAAACCAGATACTTCAGAATAAAAACCAAGTGTTAGACAAAACTTAAACATTGCATGGTCCAAGGTCTCAGGCCAACAGGAAGACCATTTCCTCATAAAAAACTAAATGCTAGGAAAAGCCAGGGTCTTGCATGGTCTTCGGACCCAAACCAATGTGGAAACCGGTCACTATAGGGCAATATAAGCGCTGAACAGAACCAGGGTCCTTGTACTGACCACAGGCCAAATCTATGGCAAAGCCAACCCCTTTGATGCTAAACAATGAACCCTATCAGGGACGAAAACCACGAGAAACTGAGCACTAAGGCACAAACGACTTAAACCTACCCATCCTAGAGGAACCAATAAGAAGCTCAAGCAGAAAAGTATAAACTAGAAAGATAAAAGCCTTGTAAAAACAAGGAAAAACTTCTCGGACAGGCCCCTAGCGCCAAAAAGAAATTGCAAGAGCGGATAAAATAACGGTAACACTAACAGAGAGGTAAGGCTTAACAAGGCATGAAAATGTGCCGAGGAAGTCAAAATCCTCCTCCCCGCCCTAGAAGTCGGGCAGCAGAATTTTGAGAGGCTATTATGGGGCCCCAAATATTTAAACAACTCCGGCCCACTCCATAGCCGACCTAAGGCCTGCGCCGAGGAGAATATAGAGGCCGAAGGTAAAAGAAAAAAGCCCAGGCCCTCAAGGGGCCTCGCCGAGGATGCTCACCTCCTCGGCCAACCGACGTTAATAGAATGAAAATATCTCTCACCCCTTAAAATTTACGCCACCAACCTTCTGGCCGCTTTAATGGTGAAGTGACCAGCAAACCCAGGTGCCTTGGTCACTCCAACTAATAGACAGTCTGCAAAGGCGACTGAGAACTAACATAAAGCCTGCAAAAGCAGATGATGTGACAAACCCATATACACAGTGTCTGGATAACCGACGAATGGACGGCTAAAATTAACTATAACAATACTATATAACCAAGAGGATTCCCAGCATAAAAGGGAGGCCCCTGATATTTATCAGTCCTAAAAGAAAGGACAAGATTGAAAAATCAGTTCCAAAGAGAAATAGATCCTCGGGCTGAGCCGAAGACGAATACGCTTCACAAACACTTAGCCAAAATCATCAAGATCCTCATAAACACCTAACCAAAGTCATGGTCCTTATCTTCATAGAAAACACTTAGTAGAATGACTTTGCTGTTATTCTTGTGGATTTCATATTATCCGTTATTTATCTTGCTATATTGGTATCTAGCCCTTCTACCCACATCTCTACAAATTTCATTGTCAAGGGTCCTTTACAAATTGAGTCCCTACAATTATATATATATAAATAAATAATATATATATATTAAATTAGTATTAGTAGGAGGAACTGGAAAGTGCTGCTCTAAAGCTGGTTTTTTTTAAAAAATTATTAAATATATAATATATATTTATATATATAAGTGCCCTAAGTTTTAAAAAAAATTATTAAATATATAATATATTTTAAATATATATTAAATATGGGTGAGTTGAGTCAGGTTGGGTTTGGCGGGTTTGTAATTTTATGACCCAAACTCAACCCGACCCGCTATAAAAAAATTTTTATAACCCAACCCAACCCACCAAGCATTAAAAACTGACCCAACCCGATGGATTGGGTTGAGTTGGATCGAATTTGACGGATCGGTGGATTTTCTACATACCCCTACTTTGGACCGTTTGGTTACAAATTCCAAAGGAAAAAAAAAAAAGTGATGAAGGTTGTAATAAAGGTTGGAATTGATTGATATTAGTGGGTAATGAAAAATGATCCATTGGTGATGATCAAGTACGACTTTTAGTTCGCGGTCCAATAGACATAGACATTGGCTAATATTCTACGTTGGGGTTTTCACTTTTCAGTCTAGTTAGATTCTTTGGGGGAAAACAAAAAAAACAAAACCAAAAAAAAAAAGGTTAGATAAGAATATATAGCCCCACTGACTAACTGGTCAAAATTAGGTAGTTAATGTCATATTGGTACCGACTATATTTATTGTAACAAAGATTTTTTGAAGGTTCCAACTGGTGCAATAAATTTTTTTAAAAATACATTATAAAATATATTGTTTAAGTTAATACATTGGGTGGATTAATGTGTACTTAGACTTATATTTGGGCTTATAATATATATATATATATATATATCTTTCTTTCTTTCTTTCTCAAAAAAAAAAATATATATATATATATATATTTATTAAAAAGCAGTAATCCCCAAAATAATACATATGTATTAACAAGTACCGAAATATTTTATCATTCTAACAAACTAAATTGAAACAACATCAAGTAAGAAATTGACCCTCTTGATCAAAATCCCTTATTTGGGCAATTGGCACCCACATTAGGAATTGATCTACAAAACGGTTATCATTTTTTGATTATTTTCCTAGTCAATTTAGTGATAGTTCAAATTTCTCAACCAAAAAAAAAAAATGAAGGGTATGGTAATTAACAAGAGAACTAAATCATTGATTAAGGTTAGACTGACAATTCATGTCAAGGCAACAATATTTGAATACATATCTCAACTTCAAAGACCCATTTAATTATGGTTTCAAACCCCTCAACCATAATATAACTCGTTTATTAAATGAGTTGACATTACAACATTACACAATTCATTTCAATTTGTTTAATAAACAATCTTTAAAAAAAAAAAGTGAAAAAATCAAATTTTAGAGTTTTAAATAATAATTTATCAATATGACCATTAATTTTTTTAATTACTCAATTATATTTAAATTCAAATTTATGTCAAATAAAAATGATATTATTTATATGTATGGGGTCATTTTAAGTTGATTTTGGGTTAAGTAGATATCAACCAATTTATTAATCATGTTAAAGCATGCTAACCGGTTTTGACATGAACCAATTTATATAATTGCCACTCCTAATTAAGGTTGAATCTTATAATAAAATTTATTGACTTTTTATAGGGATTCAAGTCACTTTCAATTTAAAAATTATTTTTTACTCTCTTTTTTTTTTTTTCTTTTTTGTTACATTCCATTATTCCAATGTAATTAAACCGATTTTAGTTAATTTTTTTGTTATTATAATTCCTCTTTAGCCTCTTAACTAGTGTACAAGGGTACCTATTATCAATTATCATACACCAAAAATGTCCGCACTGCGAAGCTTCACGTAAATTTGTTTATTTTATTAATTTTTACAAGGGCTGGACGTGAGAAAGTTGGAACTTGGAACCCACAAGAAGTCGGCTTCAGCTTTACTAAGGAGACTCAAAAGCAGCTTCTTCTTCTTCTTCCCTAAGTCATTCCCAAACAGTAACCCAAAAAATTCCAAACCCATTTCCCTTTATTCTCCAAAAACTTCAATAATCTCAGATCCTTTTCTTCTATGCATCTTTTTCAATAATTTCATTGAAAGATAGAATCTTTCTTTTCTTTTTTCAATAACTCCATTATTATTATTATTATTATTATATTTTTTTAATATTGGTCTTTCTTCTTCACAAATTTTTGTGATTTGCAACAAATCAAAGCCTCTTTCTTTCAATCTCTTTCAACATGTCCTCAAGAAACCCTTCATACACAAACCCAAAACCTTGCAAGCATCTTGAAGATTACAAGCTCAGGCATGGCTTGAGTGGCTATAAATCCATACAAAAGCACCTCAAGGCCACTCCACACGGTAGAACAAGTGTTGAGATGCTCAACACAGGGGTACCCAGATGCAATTCTTGTAATGGGTTTCAAGGTAGACTCTATCTTTGTTTGATTTGCAACTCTGTCTCGTGTTTGGACCATACCCTTTTGCATACTCAGTCTGAGGATGGCCATGATTTAGCTGTGGACATCGAAAGGGCTGAGCTTTATTGCTGTGTGTGCTGCGATCAGGTCTATGACCCTGATTTTGATAAGGTTGTAATGTCCAAGCACAACATGGGTATCCCGAGGGATGATAAGCATGGTGATGAGAGTATTGGAGAGAGATTGGTTAAGAGGAGGAGGTTGGGTTTAGGTGTGGCGGAAGAATTGGTGGATTTGAAGAAATCTAAACAGTTGGTTTCCATGAGGGATCGGAGGGATAAATCTTGTTATCCATTGGGTTTGAGAGGATTGAATAATCTAGGGAGTACTTGTTTCATGAACTCTGTGTTGCAAGCATTGCTACATGCTCCTCCCTTCAGGAATTACTTCTTAAGTGAAGGGCATAATCATGAAGCTTGCCGGAGAAAATCGGGGGATCGGCTATGCTTGTCTTGTGACATTGATGTCGTTTTCTCGGCTGTGTTTTCAGGTGATCGGGCACCGTATAGTCCTGCTCATTTTCTATACAGGTCTGCCATTGCTCTGTATGCCAGTCTTTAATTTTGGCATATCTTGTTATATGTCATGATTTTGATGATTGATTTATATTGAATGGATAAATTTCTTACATTAGTTCTTTGTAAGAGGATGTATCTGGGAATTGTCTTTTTTGACTATCTTTTTGGCAAATGTAAGTTTATGACATTGCTTTGTTGGTTGATTTATTTTGAGCCTCTTGATGTGAATAAAACAATTGGAGATGGCTTGGATGGCTAGATGAGCTACATTTAAAAATGCATAATCTCATTTAATGCTATATAACTAGGATGCTTCAGATAGATTTGAAGTTTGAATAGAACTTGTTTTACACATCATTGTTGCATACTTGCATCACAGGTTCTGTGATTTGAGTTAAATTCTGCACATGAATTTAATTGAAAGCTGCATAGAATCACTTACAATGATATATGTTTTTTATAAGAAATTTTTGGCCCCTAGGAGAGGGGACAGGGAGATTTGAGCTAGTGATCTCCGCTTCATGAGGCGTGGTCCTTAGCTGATACGCCTTGGGAATCACTGACAATGATTTCATTGGTTTTGTTTGATGGGATCCTGGTTTTGTCTAGATCTTATAGCATTTTTCCTCTTATTTTTTTGTCCGATTTTTAAAAAAATGGAGATAAACTTGCTCTGATATGTTGAAACTTGGTTTACATTTCAAGTTGGTGGCAGCATTCAGCAAATCTAGCAAGTTATGAGCAGCAGGATGCTCATGAGTTCTTCATATCAGTCTTAGATGGGATCCATGAGAAAGAGGACAAATCAAGGAACCGAAATAGAGGTAATTAAAATAAAATCTGACATCTGGTATGTTTATTTAGGGCCCCCCCCCCCCCCCAAAAAAAAAAAAAAGTGAGAGAAAACTGGTGCTTTTCTGCTTCTCAGTCACATAATGTGTATAGTGTCACAGTGGTTAAAGATGATGCATGATTCTGTCTTATATGCTGAGACACTGTGCATATGGTCATCTTCCTGACAATGTGCAGCTGGGGGACTCTGTGGAAGGACAATGACTAATTAGAGATTCTCTGATTTATTTTTCTACTGCTAATCAGGAAGAATATGGACTTGCAAAATCATTTGCTAGTATTTGTTGGCGAAGTGCAGAAAATCTGAAAAGCATGTGTTCCTGTCGGACATAGCTCAATAGCTCAATAAGAAATAAGTAGTATCGTAGAAAGATGCTGAACCATTATTGTTATTTTATATTTTTGAATTAACTTAATATTGTTTAGAATAAGTTTGAGAATTTTTTGCAGTATCTTGTGTATTGGTTCTCAAAGTTTTATGTAGGCAGTAAGCAGTCTGTCACACAGTGAAGGGTACAGGTGTAATACACTTAGAAAATGAAGTGTTTTTTTTTCTTCTTTCACCTTTCTTAGTATTTATAGTCTTTTAAAAATAATTCTTCTTTTCTACAGATAGTGGAGATTGCCAATGTATTGCTCATAGGGTATTCTCTGGACTGTTGAGATCAGATGTCACCTGCATGACCTGTGGATCCACTTCAACAACTTATGACCCTTGTGTGGACATCTCAGTTGACCTGGACACTAGCAATTTCTCTCCAACAGATATAGTTAACAAGCGTAACAAACCAAATGAGAACAGCAGCATATCTACTCTTTTGGGTTGTTTGGATTTGTTCACAAGGCAGGAGAAGTTGGGATCAGAACAGAAACTTTTCTGCGAGACCTGTCAAGAAATGCGAGACTCAGTGAAGCAAATGTCGATCAGGAGACTCCCATTGGTCTTGTGTTTGCATATAAAAAGATTTGAGCATTCACCTGTCAGAAAAATGTCAAGAAAAATTGATCGATATTTGCAGTTTCCTTTCTCCTTGGATATGACCCCCTATCTGGCCTCTTCAATTTTCAGAAACAGATTTGGGAATAGAATCTTTTCTGTTGAGGGTGATGAATCAGATACTATTACTGACTTTGAGATTTTTGCTGTGGTTACTCACTCAGGGACACTTGAATCCGGCCATTATGTTACTTATCTGCGCTTGAGAAACCGATGGTACAAATGTGATGATGCTTGGATCACTGAGGTTGATGAGGAGATAGTGAGAGCTTCACAGTGTTATATGATGTTCTACGTGCAGAAAATGCTTTACCAGAAAGCAGATGAGGATTTGAGTTCCCTGCCATTATCCCCACGGAGGGATGCATATCTTCCAATCACTGGTTGCTGCGAAAGATTGTTCAAATGAGTATGGGCAGGCAGTTGGCCAAGCATGAAATGGTCTTTCCATATCATTCAAGGCCAGCTAAACAGGAAAGAAGACCCAGTGAGAACGGGGAAACAAAAGACTTAGTTGATGGGGTGTGCTTTCAGGGTCGAAATCCATTGGCCTGGATGACATATATTTTTCAATGTTCATCAAGACAAGTCGTGAAAGGCATCCATAAGTTGCACAAGAGGAAGATCAATAATTTGAAACAGAGATCCTCTTATTCCAATCCCTGAAGATCCCTCAATGATTTATTAATGATCTAAGTTATAAATAGTTGCATGAGAAATTGGATGTGTAGAGGTGAGTGAGGGTACCCCCACCTCTTTACAAAACATTGCTCAAGATTCTTTGACTGCAGGTCGGTCATCAGCAATAAATCTGAACTAATGAAGTTCTATTTAGTTTGGATTGCGCTCACTGTTGCTCTTAAAATTTCTAATTGGTCACATAAATGATTGGCTTTCATTAATTATACGTATAACATGCTGTGTGTCTCTTAAAATCTGGAAAAATTTTACTGCCAGGCCCTTATATCCTTAATGCCATGTTCCCTGTGAAATATAAGACAGTTTCACTGTAAAGTAGAAATTACCGGAAGGTCTCATATTGTATATACCTCATGGTGAACTATTCTTCTTCTTTTTGATAGAGTAAAGAAGATTGATGAAAAACAATGGTATAAGGAAGGAGGGGTCATTTACAATTTTCCAGTTTTATTATTTTTGAATGGTTGGATAGTTACAACAATGGGGGCGGGCCATTCAAACCATAGTTCAAACCATAGTTCTTTTAATAGAGGAGAGTAGGCTATGTCGTTGAACTACAGGACACCTGACTCATTTTTCCAGTTTTGATTACTGGATGATGTATGATTAAGGACACACTGACTATTGGAGGAAATGATCTCTACTTACTACTAGGCATGGCAAAACAGGTCAGAATTTACTGACCCAACCCGACCCGACTCGACCCGAAAAATACCTGATTCGAACCTGATTTTTTTGACCCAAAGTAAAAACGGGTTGACTCGTGACCCGACCTGTGTTTTGTGCGGGTCAACCCGACCCGACCCGACCCGAATCCAAACCATTTTTTTAAAACTTTTTTTTTTTTTTGGTAAAAAAAATAATGAAATTAAGACAATATTGATTTAATTATTTATTGTGAGCTTTAAGGAAACAATTGATACATTTACATAACTGCATACAAATTAATTGAAAGATAAATAGTTGAGTATTCTGTAATGAGTAAAGATTTTTAGATATCAAATAACAAAGTTCATGCCAAAATAATCTGGTTACAGTAGAGTTAAAAACAGATTTAAAATTGTAGACATGTGTGAGACATATTTACAAGTGTGAAAATAGTAAAGCCAAAGTATCAAATTAGCATAAATTATGAATACTTAGACCTATTTTTTAACAATTTATGTTCAAAATAAATGGCTTTTCAAAATAAATTATGATATTTCATAGCGTGTGTACTGCTTAACAACGATATGATCTTTATAAAAGAGACCATGTATAAATAAGTAAGCAATCAAACTTTAATATATATCTCAAATTGAAATAATAGAGTGCCAACCACAATTAATAATAGATTATAAAATTAATTTTCAAGACTGTAACTTTCTTATATGTTTTTATTCTTTATCAAATGAGTTATTCAATAAGTCATTTGTAATTTTGTTTTATATTTTGGAATGTTGATATTGTGTAGAAATAAAACTTGTGTATTTGTTTTACTTATCTTTGTGTTATTTTGTTTTAGATAACAATGTTTGGATTTGTATAATTTTAAAATTATTAAATAAGTATTAATAAGTTTAACTGAGTTTATTCTTGATATAAGTGGTGAATTCAAAAAAATGCATTTTACATCAAGTAATATGTTGCATAACTTTCTAAATGACAAATACATATTGTTTTTTTATAAAAATAAAAAATAAAAAATTAAGTGGTGAATTCAAAATAATGCATTTTACATCAAGTAATATGTTACATAACTTTCCAAATGGCAAATACATATTGTTTTTTTATAAAAATAAAAAATAAAAAATTTCGTGTGAAAAATACGGGTCAACCAGACCCGACCCGCAACCCGATTGACCCGAACCCGTTTTTAACCCGCTTAAAATGACCCATTTTTGACCCGTGACCCGATTGACCCGCAACCCGATTGACCCGACCCAACCCGCCCGTTTTGCCATGTCTACTTACTACTCAAAGCATTTGGGGTTTTCAACTGTATGACTTGAAGACAAGCTTAACTCAGGCTTTGGTGTAAATTTTTTTTTGTGGAAAATGTTTTTTCCCAGCACATATTGTCTTTTGCTATATAGAATAAAACATTTTTCTAGGTAGGAAAATCAATCAGAAACACAAAAACTTAAGCGTTAAAATCTTCAAAATATTGTTAAGGACATATTAATAGAATGTTGAGTTTCACCCCTTGCCTTGCCAAGACTTCTAATAAGTCATTAAAAAATAATAATAAAAACTCTAAGATTTGAAAATGAGCTAGAAGAAAAAACTGATTTTGTCTTAGGCTACCGTCCTTCAATTTTGACCTAAAAAACCTTTAAATAGGCCAAAAATCTTATTACAATGTAGAATTCTCATTTGGAAAAAATCCTTAGATTCTACTTAACCGACTTTTTTGACCCATTAAGTGTTAGAATTTGGACTTTTTATAAACGGCAAAGTTGTAACTCTTTGAGTTATCTTTTCAGCTCACTCTTTGAGTTTTCTTTTCAGCTCAACTTGAATCATCACAATCTAATATCTGAGAGTTGAAAGTTATGTCCAAAACAGTAGCTTGCGCATGCTTAAATCCTAATTTGAGTTAGATTTGTATTTAGTGTGTGTTTGGGAATAGATTATAGGCTGGTTTTTTTGGTTTTTAGCTTTTATATATAGCTTTGTAAAATATCTTCTTCTTCTTCGTTTTCTTACTTTTTCTCACTTTTTCATAGTACAAGCATATTTTAGTACACTTTTAGCAAAGAGATTTCAGCAAAAAAAAACTAAATAAGATGTTTCCAAACGAACACTTAGTGCAAATTTCCTTTAATTCCTTAGTCTAATTGAGCTCAAATTTAATTGGGTTAACCTTATTTAATTTCATTTATGCCATTGTCAAAATTTAGCCCATTAGCCTTGTAAGGACTAGATTTTGACCTTCAACCTATTAGAAATGGATGATGGCCCAACGAGCCCAAAACAATATATTTATTAGAGGGTGGATCTTACAGGTAAGACTCAGCAAATCATATAAGAGCCATAATAAATTGGATCCGCGCCAAAAAGATAAGAAAACACAGTTTAAAGGGAATAACACTCCTCGATCAAGTCCGAGGATGAAGTGTTCTTATATTCACTCAAGTTTATCTTCTACTCCTTTTTTTCTTTTCGATCCCCTACTCCATTTTTCACAGGGGCCATTTCTTTATATAGTCCTATTCTTTTCAATCCCAACCTTCTACTTGTTGATCATGTAGGCGATCTCTCGGATGCTTGTCCCATTAAAAACCTTCTGAAAGCTTTGTGAGTAGCTGTGAGCTAAGATATCCTTGCTCAGGGGTCTTTTCCACATAAATACAGTCAATTGGTTAGGTGCAGAACATTGAATGTAGTGGTAGCAGCCTTCTTCTCATATATTTTCCGTTCACTGTAGACTCCTATATCTGAAACTTATCCTTAAAAGCATGGTACCCTCTTGCACGATACTTGTGGGGGTAAAAGCCCAACATCATGTGTTGGGCCTAGGGTCCAATTCGAATATCACTATGTGTCTAAAGAGAAGAAAGGGGTTAGGAAGTAGTCCAGGAGAGAGAAATATACCTGGAAATGAACGAGGAGAATAGTCCGTAGAGAACCCTAATGGTCCGAAGAAGTCATTCTCCTCGGACACTAAGGGGACTTGATCAAGGAAATATACGGAAGATTTGAGTGATCTTCTCAACAACTTCCACGATAAAGACAAGCTTTGGGTATGCCTGGAGGTGATAAGAATGAAGAAATATCTAAAAGGAAAAGTTGCTACCACCGTATTTAATGCACTGCAGCAACTTTCCTGACCGCATTTATGTGGAGAAGACCCCTGAACAATGCAATCTCAGCTACCACCACTCATGGAAAACTAAAGCAGATATCTGATATGACATGCACTCAAGTGAATACTTAGATGAAGAACAGATGTACGGTGAAGATGAGGGAGAAGAAGAATATATAAATGTAATAGGCCTCTAAAGAGAGGGGTAGGAAAAAATCTGGGGAGAACTCCAAAAAGTTGTATTCACCTTTGAATCAATAACAAGCCTCTTCGGAATTGAGTTTATTTAGCTTTCAAGCGTGTTTTTACGTCTGTTCATCCTAGTACATCAGAGTTTACCGTTGCTAGATTCACAACCAGCCTAACTTTTTTACCCACTTTCTACAAATTAATTGTTCTGGGTTCGTTGGACTCACAATCCTGACTTTTTGGGCTTGGGCAACGAAATTCGGATCTTACAATACTCTTTAGGCAACCGGGCTCCAATCCCCCACAACGTTTCCCGAGGAAGTTTGGATCATCGAGAGACAACCTTTGTTCGTCATTACCTGTCCTTGTCCTCATCCCATTGCCCCACACGCTTATCTTAATGTTTGACCCTCCTCGGGCTACCCTACATCCTCCGGCATGGCCCACAGCCCAATACTCCTACTTGGCTCATTTATCCCCACAAGCCTTCTTCATTGCACAAGTCGTCTCATACCTTTTCTTGATAAATCTTGCAATAATTAATTCAATTCTCTTAGAAAAAACATATTCATTCATTAAAAATAATTTTAAACACAAAACTAACTATTTCACATTATTCAAAATCAAATATGAAATGCATGATTTAATACCAAAAAAAAAAAAGTATTGTATGATAATACTCTCAAATAATGATACAAATATACAAAATTAAGCTATTATCACTCGCCACATTTATAAGGGAGGAGAATTGACCTTCCAAGGGGATTTACTTTTGTAGAGGCACGACAACACAAATTTCTACACCTAAGACAAAAAAACTTGCATATATAAAGGAAGTGGTCTTAGTTTTTACCCGTTTTGGGAACCTTAGGTGCTCAATTTTGATTTACTTGGTTTTAGCCAAATAGAGAATGAGTTCAGTTACTGATAGTCATAGATAAGAGTGACTTGGGGTTTGGGCATTTAATGCTCGATGCTCCTTAGATTTTTTTTTTTTTTTAAAACCCTCTCAATCCCCACTCTTTTATTATTATTATTATTATTTTTTTTTTTTTATGAAAATCCCCACTCATTTCATTTCTTACCTCTGTTACAAATTTATGGGTAGGACTCATTCTTGAAAACCAACTTGCAACGAAAGGGTGCCTAAAAGCTTATAAACACATGGTTAAGCTTATACTTAATCCATGTGGGACATTAGGATCTAACATACTACCACGCTCCGCAGTTGATGTCCATGACGTCTCACTTTAGCGACACTGACCCAATAGTAGCCCTTTCTCTTTTAATGACTCCACTCACGTATCAGTTATTTTAATCTAGCCTTTAGGTCGCCCCCTCCGGGATCCAACCACAAAACTGCAACTCATTTGATCCCATACTCAATAAGATACACCTGATTACTCAAAGTAGTAGTTGGCTCTGATGCCACTTGTTAGGAACCCGATGATTCCTAATGGGAATGGATAGGAATTGTGAGAAAATTGACTTAATTAAAGGTAGTCACCCTTCATAGAGAAATATTGAGAGAGAGATTAAGAAAGAGAGATGTGGGGTTAAGGGCCCAAATTGCATGTTGGGCCTTGGGCCTTGGCCGAGTGCATGAGTAGTCCAAGAAGGGACGAATGGTAATGAGTGGTTCAGACTCAGCACTTAACAAGCAAAGATGCAAATAGGAAAGTGGTCCGAGGAGGAATATCTCCTCGGACAAGCTGAACACAGATCAGATATAGGTCCTATAGATCGAGGTGGCCTTGTAGGAAACTCTAATGATAGGGATGTGCGCCATAAACGTACAAGAAAGATGGGAACCCAAAAATATCTAAGGGAAAGCTGCTACCACTGCATTGAATGCACTGCAGCTACTTTTCTGACTGCATTTATGTGCAAAAGACCTCTGAACAGTGTTGTCTTGGCAACCACAACTCACAGAAGGCCAAAAGGGGTGTCTGATGAGACAAGCACTTAAGTGGTGGCCCAAAAGATCAACAAGTGTAGGATCAAGATCATCCAAAAGGAACTATATAATGCAAGAGGCCCTTCATAAAAGAGGGAGGAAAGATAGATAAGAGGCACTGTAACAATCTAAATTGCACTTGTACTCTGTTTAATCAATTTATATGAAAACTTAATTTCTCGGACAATGAATTCATTCAGCTCTATGTTTTTTATTCTTACTTAATCATCTTCTACATCCATATTAACCGTTGTCAAATTCATTAGTGCCTAGTTCTTTAATCCACTCTCTACAAATTTATTGTACTGTACTCACTGGGCCAACATCCCATACATCTTGGGTTTGGGCTACAAAACGTGTCCCTACAAGTGAGATTAAGAGAGAGAGAGAGATGCACTAAGCAATGATTTGGTTTATTCTTCATTTCATATCTAATGTTGAATTACAATAATGTATTTATAGGAAACTAGCTCTAATGTCATTGGCCCACGTGGCTCAAGATAATTGGCTAGTTAATTTAACATGTGCTCTATGAATTAAGCTATGTGTTAAATGAGCTACATGTGCTCAAATCCTAACTAACTTATTCTAATCTCAACCAACTAGCTAACTACCTAACTAAAGAAATTACAACAATTATTTCATATTCCTAACATTTCCCTCCCCTTGAAAACATCTTGCCCACAAGGTGTTGTTGTGAAATGACACATTCATTAGGGGAAACCGGCCACTAACCGAATACACCAAAGCATCTTAACCATTGATTATACGAACAATTCCAAAGCAATTAATCACAACCCATGACATAGGAGCATAACAGAAAGTAGTCGTATTAAACTTAACCTTCAATAATATAGAACTCAATTTCTTATCAAAATTGTGATCATCTTAGCTATGGAATCCATCATTTATCCCATAGCTATCACCAAGAAAAGAAGCATCTAGTTTCTTGGCTTTGTGACAGCCACTAAGCAACAAGATTTGGCCCCAACGTGAGTGTGTGGTAAGTCTACATCTTCATTCTTGATTGCATGCACAGACCCATGGTGAAACATGAGTTTGGCTAACACCAATGAGCATTAGATTACTCAGAAGAACAAGTGGCTCTTAAATAGTAGCCTTTAATGGATTGTCACAGACAGTAGATTTAAATCTGACTTGTAGTGCTTAAATAAATGCATCCCAACTAACAAATAACCCAATATCTTCAGCATATTCGAACCACACTAATGCTTCCCCATCCATGTGAAAATAGGCTATTGGAAACTTTTCATAATTTGGGGTCTTGTAATAGTTGAAGTATTGGTTTGCTTTATAAACCCAAGCAGCAGGTTCTTCTCCCTTGAACCTAAGAAAATCAACCTTGATAGATTTTGGAAAAGTTATGGCTAGAACATTGCTTGATATGTGATTCTCATTGGTCCGAAGTGTTTGGGGTTGTTGTCTTCTTGTTTCAGCATTAGATAATTTCTGCAAAATGATACTAAGTTTTTTCTGAACTTCTTGAAAGTTGAAAATAGCTTCATTTAGAAGTATTGTAGATTTAGTTTCAACCATGGCTTCAAGATGAATGACTCTGATACCACTTGTTACAAACCCATGGGTAAAACTCATTCTTGAAAACCGACTTGCAAGGGGAGGGTGCCCAAGAGCTTATAAACACATGGTTAAGCTTATACTTAATCCATGTGGGACACTAGGATTATAACATCCTCCAATATTTGCAGTCACCAACTCACCATGGCCTTGATCCTTTTAAGCATTTGTTAGTTGTCACTACCTCAAACTTATTAAACACTTTTACTTTAGTTTAAACTTTAAATTCATTAATGTGTCCTCATTTAATAACACCATTATCAGCAAGTCGACATGGAACTGAGCACCCTACTGGAAAATTAATAATATAAAACTAAAGTTCTAAAAAAAAAATATATATATATATATATATAACTACTTTTTTTGTTTATACTTTATTTACCCTATCTTAATGTATTATAGGAAATGAAGAAGAAAAAAAAAACCCCTCTAATTGTTTATATTCCATTCATTTCTTGTATAAAGTCCCTGCCATAGTGTTGGTATTTTGAGTTTTTGACTATTACGCAAGAAATGCATGAGTGATTACTAGGGTTCAATGTTACTTATGCATTTAATGCCTTTCTAAGCCTATTAATTTTTCTTTTCTTATTAGATACTAGAATAAGTTCTGAATTATCAAGTGGGGGATAGAAGATGAGGATAGGTGAAAAAGTAGAGGGATAAAAAATTCTTTTGTTTGGTTGAGTAGAAAAGTGAGAAGATAGATAATGTAGTTTGTATAAATTTATTCTGATGCCCCTATTACATAGAATAAAAACATTTTTTTTAATAGTTTATCTCCATAATTCTCTCCAAATTGGGGTATTGATATTTGGTGGCTCGAGAAGAAAACACCTGGGCCCCACGAAAATCTCCCTCCACTTTTCCCCTCCAACCAAGCAACCAAAAAAAAAAATGTTTTCTCCCCTACTATCTCCTTTATCCCTCCCAAAATCACTCCAACTTAGGGGTGTGTAGAATATTCGCTTAATCTGCCAATCCGCAATCGACCCGCCCGCCCATTGCGGGTCATTTAGTTAGGCGGTTTGGATTGGGCGAGTTAGACACCTAAATAGTGGATTGGGTTGGATAACAAATTGAAACATTGACAACCCGCTACAACTCAACCCGCTTGCATAATTATACATATATATATATATATATTAGTTCAAATTGATCAACCGTATATTCTATAAATAAATTTAATCAATTCACCTAATCAATTTTTACAGCTAATCAATAATCAATTCACAAAATATAAAAAGTCAACATTGAAACCCTAAAATCACTTCAACTATTTACTACATATACTCTGTATTTAGCCTTCACCTTCAACCACTTCCTCTCCCTCCCCCTTTCATGATGTTTTGTCTTTTTCTTCCTTAACATTTTTGAAACCTCTTTTTTTTTATCCCTTCAATTCTCCACCTTCCATCAACTGTGTACTGTCCTAGACAACCACAAAGGCAGTTGTTTTTATGTCTTGTATTGCTTAATGATTGTATCTATATTTTTATTGAGTATGTTGTTGTTTGTCTTTTTGATTTGGGTCCTATATATTCATGTAAATCTTGAGATCATGCATACCATTTTGAAATTTATTTGTTATGTTGGTATGTTATTATTTTGAATCCTTGATGTGACTTTGGGTTTGTTGATTTAATTTTCTCCAGTTGTAAGGCAGCAACCTAATATTTTTTCTTTCTTTTTTTTTTTTCCTTTTTTTGTGTAGACAAGGTCTATTAGAGATGATATAACTCTTTTTTATAGACCCTAGGTTTGTGTTGGAATTGAGATTATTCAATGAAATATACCTTTTATTTTTTGTGTGCATTAGTTATATTTTGAGATTATGCAATAATAAGTTGTAGATTGTGATAGTTTTTTAAAAAAAAAACTTAACATTGTTAATGCCAACCCGCACAATCCGCCTAACCCGCCGAGTTAAAACCTCCAAAATTTGTGACCAATCCATCGGATTTAGACTTTGGTGAGTCAGTGGTAGATTGGAATTTTCCCAACCCGCTAATGGCAGATTGGATAAAAATATTAGCTTTTACCCACCCAATCTGACCTACGCACACCCCTACTCCAACTAAACACACTCTTAGGGTATGTTTGGTAAACTGTAATATGCACTGTAATGTAATAGTTATTCCTATAATTTAGCTATTCAGTAGTTTTATTATATTTTTATTACAGAGAATAATCATTCCTTATGAATAACTATTCATCTCTAAAAGGGATGTAATAGTTATTCCTTAGCAGGTGTATTAATTTTTATAATTAATATATTTCTAAATAAACAAATTTTCCATTTGCACATAACAATTATGAAAATAAAAAATCATAGAAAATAACTAATTTCTCTTTCAAATTTTTTTTAAAAAAAAAGAATATTATCTTTTAGGAAATATAATTATATGAGTAAGATATTTCCTAAAATATATCTTAAGTTTAATTTAAAATGCTTTCATTCCATTGTCTTCAGGGTTATATTATTGTGTTGTCACCAAACAAATTAATAGAATTAAGCATTACATTACAATATTTTGCATTCCTTGTAATATCTATTTCTATTCTTATGTAATTACCGTTACAGTCTACCAAATGTGCCCTTAGTGATTTCAATCTAGGGGTGGGGTGATTATGTGATGTTTGGCCCAAGCTGACTTAATTCAAAGTTCAAGATTTACTTCATTAACCACTTATTTCCCTTGCGACTAGGGTCCCAAAAAAAATTCAAACAAACAAACAAAAGAAAAAAAAAAAAAAAAATCCATTTTTCATTTTCAAACTCAACCCCAAATTTTTTTTTTTTTTGGGTTATCATATTTGACTTTTACCTTTTTAATTTTTTTTCCCATTTTTACTTTATGCTTTAAATTTTTTTTATTTGACTATCACATTTAAGTGTAATTGTAATTTCACTTGCAAGCATAATTATTAAAACCCAACCTAGACCAATCAGTTGGACCTGTAGCTTAGTGAAGTGATACCTAAGTTAGTCCAGTTGTTTAATCGGATAACTTATGAAATTGGCCGGTTCAAAGTAAAATCCAACTGTTTTTTCGCAACTCATGCAATCAGAACGGGTTGTCGCGACCCATTTGGTTTTGTAGTTTTATACTTTCTAGTGTTGTTACTTGTGAAACTTTGAGTTTGTATTATATTAGGTGATTTTTATTTTAGACTTAATTTTAATTAGTAATTAAGGCATGCCATTTTTTTCATGTTTATTTTTATGATTTATCAAACTTATATTCTCATTAAATTTTAATGACAATCAGTATCAAATAGTTAGAATTTTTTTTTTTGGACAAAAGTTTCTCGCACATTTTGTATGTGCATTGTTTGCCAAGAGCAATTCCTTTTAGTGAGAATCCTTTAGCCCTGATGTATAAAATTGTGAGCAACCGATCCATACATTGAGTGGCTGTGAATTTGTGCTGGCACAGGATCTCTGGTACCTTTTTAGCTATATTTTACATCATGGTTAATAAGAATTCTGTTTTGTATTCAATGATGCTAGTTGCTTCTACAAGCCCTCTTATGGAAACAAACAAACCCATATATGAGCTCTTGGTAGTCCCCAACACTCTGAAAATGCCTCATATGGCAGCTCTACCTCACCCAAAGCAAGTTTTGGTTTAGCTCTTTTGAGTATATGCCCTCCCTTTGTTATTTGCAACTATCCATTGACAATCACATCAAAATCCCATAATATCAAGCACCAACAAAGAGGAAAAAAATTAGGTCCAATTGGTTTTTCTTGTTGCTTAACATGAAAAAAAATAAATAAATAAATTTTACCAATAAATATTAATCATTATTAAAATGATAAGTTGTACAAGTTTCAAGGTGATTGGTTAATTTTCAATGACAACTAATTAGGGTCACATTATACAAAGAAGAATAGCATCACTTGTTTAGTGAGCTTATGATGAAAGTCAACAATGTATTAGACAGAAAAGCTTAGACTATGAAACTCAATATGAGCTTGAAAATTTAGATCTTTGGGACTCCAATCTTTTTGTATCTATGTCCTTTATAGTGGCTTTGTGGCTAATGACTATGGTTCTTCAATGACCAACAACAATTTGCTAGATTCAGAATCAGCATGTTTTCTGAACTAAATAGAAGACAAATTTGGTCAGGAAAAGGCCCTCTTTGATTGGTGATGCATCAGCTATCATCCAATTTGACACATTTAAATTAGTCAAGCTTAAGCTTGCTCATCAGCTTATGTTTACTTGTGCTAAGTGCAAACTATTTGATATATTGTCCTGTCATGCATCCAAGTGACCCCATATTTGAACACCGGCTAGATTTGCTTAAATGTGAACATCACAAGGAACTACCCAAAGAACATGACATGCCATATCAGTATATCACTGATATCAAGACATACAACAAAATGTTAATGCACATAAAATTCTGACATATTGAGATTAGATCAGCACAGCTCATGAGTATTAGATATTACACTTAAAGGGTCATACCTTGTCATTCCAACCAACATAAGGGGGGATTGGGTTGTTAGGCTCAGTTTAAAAGTCAGCCTGTCACTCAACCCGATCATGTCGAGTTAGGAACTCTCCTACTTATTGGCAACCGAGCACTCAATCAAAGCCAACCACAACTCATTCTCAAGTGAGCAGTCAGATTTTGATCAAGTAATGAGAATAGTTTTCAAACCCAAACCATTCCAAAAACCGATAGAAAGAGGTTCGAGGTTTTTAAGGCAGGATCGAGGTTCAACCTCAGCCGAACCGTGATGATATCAATTACTTTAGTAATTAAATATATATATATATATATATATATGGGGGAAATGAAATGATTTTCAAGCATATTTTTGAAAATTAAATAAGAAAGTTAATAAAAATAAAATAATAAAGCATGAAAAATACATTAAAATTTAAAATTTATTTTTGAAGTCTAAAAGTATGAATATGCTTTATATAGTCTCTTTTAGAGATGACTAATTAAAATATATAATACAATAAAATATTATGAATGTTAGTTATAATATATAATAAAAGCAGTAATAAAAGTTTATTTAATTTAGTAGTTTGAAATTCTGTTAAGTTTACTTCCAATAGCATAAGCATAGTCTACTGGTTAGAGCCTTAGCCCAAGTTCTAAACCTGATATGTGCACTTTTATTCATTTTTTTTCCAATCTATCAAGTAAGGTTGGACCGTGATTGAACCCCTACTAGTTCTACCCGAAAACCATATGGTCCAACTGCGGGTTAAGTGGTTCACGGAATTTTGTTGAAATCCGATTCTGCATGACTAAAAAACTGAATTTCAATCCAGTTCCAAGTTAAACTGGTCCAACAACCTTGATGATGAGTAGTGCAATGGTGGCAAGCTCGACATGTTAATATGTTAAGAGCTTATTTCTCATTAATTTTTTATGAAAAACAAATTGGCTTTAATATCGAGTTTCAAAATTTATATATATATATATATATATTTTGTAAAAGATTCTCTTAAGTTCCTGAACTATGTATTTAATTAATATTAATAGCACATTTCTTATGTGCGCCAGAAAATTTTCCTGCCTGAGTATTGTTTGTTGAAAATAATTCCTTTTAGTTTTAGAGACAATTTCTTAGCCCTGGCTACATAAAATTGTGACCAACTGATACTTTGGTTCACATATTCGGTTTTATAAACTTAACTTCACAAGATAAATGAGTTCCAGTTAGCTCAACTGGTAAAGTCTCTTGTAGTTGAATAATAGATTTGTGATTCAATCCCCGCCTATACTAAAAACCAATTAGTATCTTGGTCTGATGATAAAAGAAATCATCAGGAGTAAACGTCATAGGTTGAAAGCTGAAACTATCTCTAAAAAAATAAAAAATAAAAATTCACAACATAGGTTAGCATTACCGATGAATTTAATCCCTTCATGGATTGAGTTTGGTGATCTACATAATTCTTCATAAGTGGGCTTTGTGATCCATATAATTCTTCATTACTTTTACGAATTGGGCTTTACCCATACGTTTTACTAGACGAGCTTGGCTCATGATAATTCTTCATTACTTTATAAATTAGGCTTTACGGCCCATAGGTTGCATTAAATAGATCAGGTTCATGATTCATTTTCTCTTTCTCTTCATAGATTGGACTCATGATCCTAGTGTCTCACATCTAAAAGCTTTTTATTTATACAAAATGGGTCAATATTAAGGCAAAACTTAAGCACGTGATCTTTTATACCAAACAAAAAATGAGTTAGCGAATCCTTGAAACCCACATTATGTATGGGGTAAAATGAATGGGATTTAGAAATATGGACACTCAAGTTCATTTCTTTCTCTAGGAGTTGAATGGGTCGCAATAAAATTCGAGCTACTCAAATTTTCATATGGCATATCAAAGAAAAAAAAGGTTTTAGATAGTTTGACCCCCGCCTACAACAACAACAACAACAACCAAAAAAAAAAAAAAAATCAATTGGTGTCTTAGTTTTGTAACAAAGAGCAATTATCATGAGTGAATACTATAAGTTAAAATTATCTTTAAAAAAAAAAAAAAAAATTGCTGCCTTGTTGGGCAAAAAATTAAGTCACTAATAGCACTTAGTGGTGATTCTAAGATTTATTGGGTCGTGAAGTTCAATACTGTGTATCACTGTATTGTATATTATTGTATTTTTTTAAAGCTTTGAGCTCATACGTATGGAGTAATCTGTTAAACGACATTTTTTTTTTGGGCTTGGAGGCCCAATGTCATGAAATTCCGTCCATTATTACTTTTTTTTTTTTTTTTAAGTCCATTACTACTATTGGGTTTGGGCTAAACAAAGTCCCAAAAAGAAAAAAACAGTGAACATATAAATCATTGTTTAGTTTCAAGTTGCGGTATTTTTATAATTTGTTTATTATCACCGCGCAATCTTAGCGCGATAATCACTCTACAAGTATTAAATACTTGTGAGGTATAAGGGGTAAGGGTCGGAATTCAAGTCTCCAGAAAAGAGTTTCACATACATATACACATAAATTATGTTAAAGTATAATTTCTATCTTATATAAATATATATATATATATATATAAATTTTTTTAAAAAAATTGTTTATTAAATCACAGTTTCTAGCCAATTGCTCCCCAGACGCGAATAACAATACAATTTTTTTTTTTTTTTAATAAAAGGAATCGCCTCATTTAAAATTGCTCCCCCACTTGTGCAATGCATAAACAAGTTTAACACAATATAATTTTTTTCTCATTTTTTTTAATATAAATTTTGATAATTATGTTAATATTAATACAATTTATTGTGATTGTGATTGTATGCAGATTTTTATTTATATTTTAGAAGAGATTGTATATATAATATATATGCTAGCATCATTAGGTATCTATCATGATTGTGTTTGTATATAAAATTATATGTTCATAAAAAAAAACATATAGAATTATATATTAGATTTAAATATAGAATAAAATTTAAATGTAATTTAAATTTACATATTATAAATATTTATGCCAGCAATCCGTGAATGCTTTAAAATTTTAACATATAATATATAATATATATATAAATGTAAAAGGGACGGACCAAAAAAAAAAAAAAATCCACCATCCAGATATCGGTGAGATTTTTTATGTTTAAAAAAATAGTATCGATGAGATGCCATACAATTTGTCACGTTGTAACTGTACTATTTTAATTGAAACGTAAATGCTGCTGTACTATCCAAGTATTATATTGACAGTAATTTCCAATCTTACCCAGGAAAAAAATGACATTACTTTCTCACTTAATAAAAATATGTAATAAGTAATGAATTGAAGCTTTCAGTTAACTCAACTAGTAAAATTTATTATATTTGAATAAGAGATATGAATTCTGTACTCGCTTATACCTAAAAACTAGTCAAATGTCTTGTAGCTGAATTGACACCTCTCCATGTACACAATGCTTGGAGGTTTAGGGAGAAAGAGTTCGAGCTGCAAGGTTAACTTAACAATATGTTGTAATTATCTTTCAAAAATAAAAATAAAAACAAACCAATCAATTCGTATTTTGGTCTATAATAAAGAACTATCATCAAGAATGGATGACATATATTAAAATTTATCTTAAAAAATTCGTGGGCGCTTATTAACTACATCAGGGGTAGCACTATAGCCAACCCAGGGGGTTCAAATGAACCCCCTGACCTGGCCAATATATTTTTTTAATATATATAAAATTAAAAAAAAAAATTTGTTTTACCTCCAAAAATAAAATTTTGAACACTCTGACTTTAAATTTTATTTAAACCCTATTGAAATGAGCTTGAATATAATCATCTTAGTTCTATTTTCACAATACTTTTCACAATAAATTTACAATAAAGGTTAAATGGCAAGTTATAACTGGTTTTTATCTAAACTCACAACTTACATCGCTTTTTTTATATACCTTTAACAACTTGCCACCTAGATTTTGCTGTGAAAGTATTGTGTTAATAGCACCACTTTTAAAATTGCTCATTCATTTAAAATAAATAAATAAATAAACATTCTCTCTAAAAAATAAATAAATACAGTTCAAAAGCAAAAACTTATATCAATTATTATTTTTTCTTAGTTTCATGTTTACTCCCAATTCTACTTCTAGATGTTTTACTATTCTTTTTTATCATATATTTTTATATAATTGATATTAAATATAATAAATTATCATTAATTTTGACAAAAATATATGATTAGTTAGTTAATTATATTTATTTATGCATTCAATGGTAATTGTCTTACCAATCTTTAAACTATTAATAAATTTTTTAGACTATATTGTATATAATATTTAGAATACTATTTTAGATTACTGTATATAATATGAAAGATGTATATACAGGAAAAAAAACATCAATTTATTTTTTACTCTCCACAACAAATTTCTAGTTCCAACACTATTGACTACTCCAGAAAATAATCCTTGAGCTACCACTGAACTACATGACGTTTGATTCTAAATAAAATAAAATTAAAATTAAAAAAGAAGAAGAAAGAAACAAAGAAGAAAGATGGCATCTTTAAGCTGTAAATGAACCAAACCATTTATGAACAACTCAAGCTCAGCTCGATAAAAAACTCATTTATATTTGTTTGTTTATAAATAAGCCAAGTTTGAGCCTTAGTTTTAAGTTTGTTTAATAAACAAGCCGAGTCCAAGCAAAAAAATTTGTTTATGAACAAGTTTGTGAGCTATAAAGCTTGATACAAAATAATTCAAGCATATAGACTCATTTATAAGTTTACATGTGTTTGCTAAATAAACTTATTACACATATCTTAATAATGATATAGCCAACATGAGACCATTACCCATTACCTTTTTTTTCCCCCTTCCCTCTAAACTAACCAAACACTACTTTAGACTTTAGTTACATTTAAAAAAAAAAAATTTAAGTCAGCCAAGTATGATTCTTCCCCATCAATCATCTAATGTAAAATTATGAAACATGTTAGTCTTTTTCCATTCATAAATAATTACAAATAAGTATTTTTCTAGTTCTTCACCATTTAACACGAATGTAAAATTTCTATTTTGAACAATTGTTGAAATTGTAGACAATGAAGGATGAATGAATGGATTTAACTATGTAAAATTTAAATTTGAATAATGGCTAATCATAAATGGATTAGAAACATGATAAAATGAGTATTTCTTTTTTTACTTGGTTTTGGAGATTTAAACATTTTAATAATATAATTTTCTTAGATCTCAAGTTTGAAAGCTTAATTTGAGCTTAAGTTTAAGTTTGATATTAAGCATAAGCTTGGCTTAACTAACTAATCAAGCCAAGCCAAGCCCAAGCCCAAGCCTTTTGGCTTTACCACGAGTTCAAACTCAAACATTATTTTAGGCTTGTCACAACTTCAAGCCAAAACTAAATTTTTGATTTTTTTTTAACGAGTCAAACTTAAAAATACACTATTCGACAAAACTCGAATCATCACAGCCCTACATCACATTCCTACAAGTGAAAACGCACCGCAGCTTACCTTGCTATCCAAACCGGCGCTATGTTAAGAAAAAATTATTTTATTTTGTGAGTTTATTTTTGCTTTTGTTTTATCAGAAACCCAACAACCTTAACCGGATAACTTCAACAACTTTCTCGGACAGATTGGACTTTACGTCGTAAGAATACAAAAAGTGGTGGGTCCCTACTAGACTACAAGCAACGTGTTTAATCATCTTGTGTCAGTTTATTGGTAGAGGTGTTTTTTTTTTTTTTTTTTTAAATAAATAAATTATAATTACAGTAATGAGAGGACAAATTCAAACCCTTTATAGAAGAGATCATTAAAATATTTCCGATTCAAAAAAATTCTTACAGAGTAAGTGAATCTTACTTGAGGATGAAATCTCTTGCGTCAATTTATTGGTCTTTTGATTTTTACCTTTTTTTTTTTCGTGTAACTTTTCTTGTTTTCTATGAATTTTATTTCATGGAAAAAAAGAAAAAAAAAAAACTGCCAACCAATTAATAGGTGTAAGAGTGCTGGGTCATTGACATTGGTCCAATTTTCCTGTGAGACTTTTTGGTTTGAATCTACCAATAATTGTAAGAAAAATAAAAAATATCAATAAGTTTGAGATTTGTTTTAACTTTTGTCCGAGATAATTGGAATTTCATTAATGTATGTTAATGTCAAGAATAGAATCTTCCTTAAAAAAAATGTCAAGAATAGAATTATTTACTTTTAGTATATATGTACATATTATTACTAAATTCCAATCTCCCCTCTCGTTGTAAGAAAACTTTTTTTTTTTTTTTTGGTTGAGAAACTCGTTGTAAGAAAACATAGATTAATAAAACTCAAATATTTTTTTAGGCTTATGCCCTTTTACTAAACCCAAAATTCCTAATAATGGATGAATTTGATTTCATATTTTATAAATGAGATACAATTGGAATTTATAATAATTTTTTCAAGATAATTGCATTTTATCATCGTACTAAGATATCAATTGATTTTTAATAAAGAATATGGCTTGTGTTCAGTGAAAATTTTCATTGGACACGTCTGGATTCGGACACATGTTCACCATTTAATGTATCCAGTGAAAATTTTTACTGAACACAAGCCACATCCTTTAATATATACAAAAATTCAAACCAAGCCTTTTATTTGATGAACAAGTAAATTTACCAATTAAACTACTAATATGTAGTATATGAGAGACGAAGTAGAAGTAGCTACATTCATTATCATTTGAGAGTTGGATCCTGTGCCAAGCAATTACTATATTGGTGTGAGATGTAAAACTTTTTTATATTTTTTGAGAAAGGTGTAAGATGTAAAACTTAGAAGGTGAAAAAAGAAAAAAGGAAATAAAAATTAAATTAATTCATTTTATTTGACCGCGGACTGATTTTTTTTTTTCTTTTGATTTCAACCGTAGATATTTTATAGAATCGGTATCCATTTATAACTTTCTCTTACCCTACGTGGATCCCACAATCGTGTGGGACCCACCTAAGCCGGTAAGCCCTCTCTCTTTCTTTCTATTATTTTCTAGAGCAATGCTATAGGCACGGATAATTTTATAACATTTTTAAAAACCGTGAATACGGTAAATTTTTATTAATTTTCATCTAAATCTATTATTAATATCAAAATTTTATTTACCAATAACTACCTACTATATCAATAGTTTGTAAAATAATTTAAAATTTTAGTATTTTTCTTTTTTTTTAAGTGACATTTTCCTGGTAATTAATTATTATTGGTTCTTATCTAAGCCATCACTGATATCAGATTTTCACTTACTAGTCACTTACTACATTGGTCGTTAGTAAAATAATATGTAAATCTAGCATTAGTAAAAAAGTGATATCAGCTTATACCAAGATTAGTAAGAACGGCTTATAGGTACAACAATAATTTATAAAAATATTATAAAATAATTTATGAATGTATCATTAATATTTTTTTTAAACTATACATTTACTCATTATTAACATCACTTTTACTCTCACACTCCTGCCCTTCTAAATTAGGAAAAAGTTGCGCTAAATATTGGAGTCTTTTGGCTAAATATTGCTAATTCTGAAACAAATTTGCGTTATAGGTATTGTTACAAGTTATTTAGGGATTTGAGGAGAGAGATGGAATTTCGACAACAGTGTTGCCGAAATTCCAAGAAAAGTAGGAGAGAGAATGAGGGAAAAGGTGGAGAGAGAAAATGTTGAATTATGGCAACACTGTTGCCGTAATTCGCTGTCCAAATGTCTGCCTGAATGTGTAAAAACAATTTGTCCATATTGTGGCAATACCATTGCCTAAAATGGCAGTGGAAAAAAAAAAAAAAGTGAATGCCGAAATCTGGGAGGAATTAAAAAAAAATATAATGTGCTACGTATACAATATTTTTACAATATTTTCACAACAAATTACAGGTAACTGGTTATTATTAATTCAAATTTAAATTTAATATTGAGATTACTATTTTAATCCAACAATAACAATAAGTAACAACTTGACACTTAGAATTTGTTGTAAAAATATTGTAAAAATTGTGTGCACTTCATTTCTTAAAAAAAAAAAAAAATTGTTTGAATGGTTTGTGGCAATGGCATTGCCGAAAATGGAAGGAAAAAAAAAAGAAAGAGGTGGCTACTGAAATTTGGAAGGAATTAAAAAAAAAAAAAAATGTTACGTACACCCAATCCAGGCAATCGTATGGCGCCATACTTTCCAGGCAATAATTCATGAATGCATGTACGTAACTCCATTTTCGGCAATGCCATTGTCACAAACCATTCAAACATTTTTTTTTTTAAGAAATGAAATGCACACAATATTTACAATATTTTTACAACAAATTCTAAGTGTCAGGTTGTTACTTATTGTTATTGTTGAATTAAAATAGTAATCTCAATGTTAAATTTAAATTTGAATTAATAATAACCAGTTACCTGTGATTTGTTGTGAAAATATTGTGTACGTAGCACATTATATATTTTTTTTAATTCCTCCCAGATTTCGGCATTCACTTTTTTTTTTTTTTTCCACTCCCATTTTCGGCAATGGTATTGCCACAATAGGGACAAATTTTTTTTACACCTATTTCGGCAATACCATTGCCACAATTAGTTTGTTTGGGGGCACCACTCAAAGCACTTCTTCTCACAGTACCCAAGTAGAAATTTGGGCAGTGAATTACGGTAACTGTATTGCCATAATTCAACATATTCTCTCTCCACCTTTTCTCTCATCCTCTCTCCTACTTTTCTTGGAATTTCGGCAACAATGTTGCCGAAATTCAATCTCTCTCCTTATATCCTTAAATAACTTGTAACAATAGCTATAACGCAAATATGTTTCAGAATTAGCAATATTTAGCAAAAAGACTCCTACATATTGTGCCCTAATTATTGCACTTTTATACCGTTTGGTAAGTCAAACCTGCTCTAAAGAGAATCTTCTGCATAATGAAACCTTAGGACTACCACATTTGTTTAATATCTACATCTACCTTGAAATAGTTATTTTCCCTATCTGATATCAAACTTTGGAAGGAATTAGAGAGTGTAAAAATAGTTCCACCCTCTTTTCAAGAATTACTTGTTTCCAAAGTCAAAGGTGGTCTAAGCAGAAACCATACTCCATTTAGCCCAATTGATAAGTTCTCAGTTCTGACACTTTTCCTGAGGAATTTCCATCATTTTAAAAATACCCAGTTCAGGAAAAACAACTCAGATCAGAGTTTCTATTTTACTTTCAATCTTTCCTGACTAGTTATAGGATACCCAAGTAAGGAAATACCATTTTGTGAACTGGGATGGTGTTGTTTTTCAACAATATCTAGTGCAGAAAACATAACACAGGCTCCAGGAATCCCAACTTTTCCTGAGGATATTCAAAAAAGTTTGATATTTACAGATCAGGGTTGTTGTTGTTTTTTTTTTGTGTACACTTTTATCGGCAGGAGTGATGATGAAGGAAGAGAATCTTGAGGAAGCCTCTGGTGATACTGTGGAGGAACATGAGTCCAAAAGGGGATTTTGTGGTTGTTGCTGCATTCCGATCCATTGGTTTAAAATGCTTGCCACTGAAATGCATTGGAGTTTTGTACTTGGGGTGGTGGTTGTTTATGGAATAAGTCAAGGATTGGGTGGAGCTCTTAATCGTGTAGGCACAGAGTATTACATGAAGGATGTTCAAAAGGTGCAGCCTTCTGAAGCTCAAGTTTATGGAGGAATTACTTCCATTCCTTGGCTTGTCAAGCCTCTCTGGGGTCTTCTTACAGATGTTCTCCCAATTTTTGGGTATCGAAGACGGCCTTATTTCATTTTTGCTGGTAACTGACACATCGTTCAACTTTCTCTTACCCCTAAAGTCAATATTGAATATGCAGTTTAGCTTAATGGGATCTCATTGATACATTCATATCTGCATCAGAAGTGTCAAATTTGAATTTCGATTTTTTAGCTTCCAAATAAACATTCATTTATATACTATAATTAATTCTTCTAATGATTCTGAAATTGTCCAATAAAGCTATAAATGTAGATAATCTGCATTGATTAGTTTTTCAAAGTAGTGTCTTTTTTTTTCGCATGTGGGTGTTGGTGTTGTTAGGACTTAGGTGTTTGAGTTCCTTATCATATTTTATGTGGAAGCATTCACTGGATTTTATGCAAAACAGGTAAGAGATAAAGTGAGGATGGTGCGAGCAGAGTTACTTACCTAAGCAAGATTAGTTAGTAATGAAAGATCAAATAATTTTATATTTAGATGTAATGCGGTCTGATGTGTGAATGCTCCAAGAAGATGGATTTTAATAGTAAATGCGACACACAGAAAGTGGGTAGATACTGGGTAGGAAGTATTTTTGGGTAGGAGCTGATGGTAGGAGTGAATTTCATGATTCTGGAACTGAAGTAAAGTAAGGAGAACATTCTGTCTAGTAAGGGATTAAGGTAAATGCTTTGCAGCACCACAAAGAATTGTTACTGTACTTAATTTAGTAGTACATGAAGATATTGTAATATAAGATGGACCAGCTTGTAACAAATTGATGGGTTTTATGATTAATGCAGACAGGGTATTTCCAAATTTAGTTGGCAATACTTGATGAGAAGTTCAAGAGAAATATTTCCTTTCAAAACAATGTATAAGTTGAATGGCACACATTATATCTAATAAATAATTTAGACAATGGATTAACCAAGTAGAATTTTTTGTTATTTTAAATGCAGTTTTTAACAAGTAAAATGATTTATTTAAGAAAAAAGGAAGCAGTTTGAATACACAATATGTGCACCAAAATTACACCTGAAGGATTACAAACTTAAGTTCAAAGAATCTATAAAACGTTAGGATGCTCAACACCTTAAAACGTTTTGCTATTATGCTCATGCCAAATTGCTCACAAAAAACACAACAAAACCGGTATTATTCTGTCTTCATAGTTATCCTTGAAGAGATGGTCTTTTACTTCTGCCTTTTTGGGGATACATGCACATGCATACCTTACACGTATATTCTCACTCATCCTGGGGTCCTTGCATTAATCATGAGGGTTCATAGTCATGACACTATCCCCAGAAATTCCTATGTTATGAACTTGGCACTTGTTGCATATTAAATTGCATCTGTTAGATTGCATTGTCCTTATAATGTAGCATTCAGGGCTTAGCATCTTAAGACATATTTGGGGAATCTGACATGTACCATATCTTTAGGCAAAGAAAGGTTAAAGGTATAGATTGTAAAAATGCTTTCCCTTGTCATATGCAACTGCATACAATATTAAACATATCTACAATTTGTTGTTGTTCCCTATTCACTAAAGTGGTGTAGGTGTCCGTCATCAACATGTTCTCTATTATGTCCAAATTGGAGAGTACTACAACTTCTAGAAATCTTAACATAGCTTACAAAAATGAGAGAGGGCTCTAAGGCAAGAGAAGAGAGAGCAACTAAGGTTAGCGATAATTATTATGGGGAAAAAAGAAAAATAGAGAGAAGAAATAGATATTGGTCCAATTTTGTCCCAATAGAGCAGATAGATTTAAATTACTCGTGAATCAGACTTATAGATTTGGATTACTCGTGAATCTGACTTATTTTGTGATTAGAACCATAGTCTACACTTTGAGGCTTGTCATATTGACTGGAAAATGAATAGAGGTTTCAATTATGACAAAATTAACCTTATTTTTTGCCTAATAGATGTTAAAATGCCAGTGTTACTATGCTGAAGGAACTTATTTCAGAGGGTTTAAGCATCCTTTAAATCACACCACAGAAAGTACAGAGCATCCAATACCTATTCTGGTGATAAATCTTTGTTTAGTATATGAGGAAAATCTCTTTTGCATGGATCTCTACCTATCGTTTAGGTGGTCCAATTAGACTGAGCAACTAGTGTTGGAATTTCCACTTTCCCTAAGTGGAAATTGTAGTGACAACAACATCTATATTGTGGAACGTACAATATAGTTACTTCACATTATTAAAATATAAGGAGAAACCTAAAAAGGGGAGAGCAGAAAACTAAATTTTGAAAATTTTGCAGTTCAATTAAGTTTTGCACTTGCTTCAAATGGAAGATGACCACATAATCAGGAGTAATGGAATCTTAGACCTGGTTTGTCTTTAAGTTATTAATCCAAAATTTTGTCCTTTATTTAGCTAGTAACCTTACAGGCTGGACCTTGGTGTGATGGCAAGTGCCTTCCACCAAAAGCACTTTTCATTGAAAGTAAGGTTGCCTACCATGACCTTTCATAGACCTCACAAAAGTGAGAGCTTTGTGCACTGGGTACTACCTTTTATTTATTTGTTTGTTTTTTTGACTAGTAACCTTGAACACAAAGGATTGACACAGTTGTCTCATTAAATATTTTCTCTCATGTTCATTCAGGTTTTCTCGGTGTGATCTCCATGCTCTTGTTATCATTGCATGAAAAGCTTCATCTCGTGTTGGCCCTAATGTCATTGACAGCAGGAAGTGCTGGGGTAGCAATAGCAGATGTGACCATAGATGCCTGTGTGGCACAGAACAGTATAAATCATCCTTCTCTTGCAGCTGATATGCAAAGCTTGTGTGCCTTGAGTTCCTCCATTGGAGCGCTAGTAGGATTCTTCATGAGTGGTATCTTTGTTCACCTCATAGGCCCTAAGGTTAGTTTCATATCTTCGAATTTAAAAACCTTTCTTTATCTTTCATATCTTCTATTTAAATTTATGATTATATTTTTATTTTAAAGATTTTTTTTTTCTTTTCCCTCGTAGGGGGTATTTGGTTTGTTGACAATCCCAGCTGGACTTGTATTTTTAATTGGAATTCTGCTTGATGAGCCTTATATGCCCAACTTTGATTACAGACAGGTATTCTTTGGCTCCTGTTCAATCTAGAATTCCTTTTAAGCTCATGGTCTAATATATGTATGCTGGACTCAGGTAAACCAGAGGTTTATTGATGCTGGCAAGGCTATGTGGACAACATTGAAATGCCCAGACGTTTGGAGACCATGTTTATATATGTACATATCTATTGCAATGAGCTTGGATATAAAGGAGGGAATGTTCTATTGGTACACACAAGACTCAAAGGATGGTCCCTCTTTCTCCCAGGTATTTGATTTAGCAATTATCTTTTCCTGGACTCCTAGTCTTGAAAACTTTTAAGGGGAACCCAAAAACCTTGAGAATCCTGATTGTGAACTATATTGGCAGTTTGAGTTTGAAATTTGGTATGAAGTCAAAGGAGTTGCTAAGCCATAGGTGAGAGTGAGTTCCATCCAAAATTCACTCTCAGCTATGGCTATTATTCAGAGTATAGTGTATATTTTCAAATGAATATGGGCATACATGATACACACTAGCACACATAGAGATGATATTGTATTGTCTGGGTATTTCACACCATGAGACATGATTGAATATATGTCCCAGTGGTTTAATTATAAGTTACAATGTAGTGCACTAGATGCAAATCTTGCTTAACATATTTGGCTTATAATGCAGAGAACTTTGTGCGGTGCTAGTAAAACTTATGTCTTATGATTTATGCAGGAAACTGTTGGTTTTATATTCTCTATTGGTTCAGTTGGCTCTCTATTGGGGGCAATCCTTTACCAGAATGTTCTGAAGGATTACCCCTTCCGAGACTTGCTCTTCTGGACTCAGTTACTTTTTGGTTTATCGGGAATGCTGGATTTGATCTTGGTGTTGCGATTGAATTTGAAATTTGGCATATCAGATTATTTTTTCATAGTGATTGATGAAAGTGTATTTCAAATGATTGGAAGGCTCAAATGGATGCCTCTTCTTGTACTCAGTGCAAAGCTTTGCCCCTTAGGTATCGCAGGAACCTTTTTTGCTCTGCTCATGTCAATTGACAACGTTGGACTTCTCTCAGCAACATGGGGAGGAGGCTTTCTCCTCCATGTATTGAAGGTTACCCGGACCAACTTTGATAGTCTATGGTTGGTCATATTGATTCGGAACCTATTGAGAGTCAGTCCACTTTGTCTGCTATATTTGGTACCCAGAGGTGATCCTAACTCTTCATTTCTTCCTGCTGAATTCTTGGAAACAAAAGAGGGGACTGAAACTCAAGCAACTGAGAATATTGAATTGGTTTCCCTCATAAATGACGTTGATGGTAAATAGCTGAACACAAAAGTCATTCACATTAAAATCTTCTTAGATTTTCAATCCCAAACATACCTAGATAAAGCCAACTCACTCAGTTTGAATCTGCAGAGGCGAAAATTCTTGGAATTTTGTGGGTATCCCTCGTGTACAATTTCTAACATTTACCTTTTCATTAATATTACTTGTCAGCTTTCATTGCAATTCTTTTGAATTGACGGTAATAGAAAATTGATTGGATGAACAAAAAAATTGATATTGTTAGTGCTTTTTATGACACATGACTACATGATACGTAATTTTAGTTGTATGTTAAAGATACAAGCTTGTCAGTCTTTCTTTTCAACCTTTGTATGCATTTTATAGTTTGTATGTGAGAATATGATATTAATTTTAAAACATGTCAAATTGTGCCATAAGCAATGCAGTATGCAATTGATAATTGGGGTATTGTTTCTGTAGGTTTCTAGTTCAGTAATTTTCTTAGTTTTTTTTACCGTTTCCTCTCTTGGTTCGGAAACTTTCTAGATTTATTAGCTGCATTTCTTCTTACTTTTGGAAAAACTTGACATCATTTGAGTCAGATTTTGGCCGGTACATTAGCATAGAATGGAAATATTTCTATCCCCAGAGACAACCTGCTTCTTGTTGAAGCTGACGTTTGCGCTGGTCAGGTTGGATTAAACTTAGCCATGTAGATCAATTGGATGTTTCCGACATAGATGTCTAGGACTCAAATTCTTTCTCTTCTAAAGTTATAAGTTATAACTATCCAATTAAAAAAAAAAAAAACAATTTGTACATTTAAATCTGTAAAAAGTACAAAGAATATTACATAAAATTATAAGCAATTAAACACCCATGTTCTGTGGCCATGTAGATATACATTAGGCTTAATTGCCAGACAAAACTTGCACGTGCATGGAAACAGGGTCCAAACTTTTGAACAAGAGTAGAAGTGTTGAGTGTACACGGTCTTATCACTTGCCTGTATTCCATATAGTGGACTCCGGCAAACATGTGGATCACATGCACATATGAATCCACACTTTGTGACTTGCTCCACGCAGAAATATATCCCCCCAGTTTTAGTCAATGACCTTATCAACTCATCATCTAGTGGCAATTTTATCACCGCGATAGCTCAAATTGATCCCAGGTGATTTCAAATAGTATTTAAAAACAATTCACACAAGGCTCTGACTGGAAAAATTAATAAATAAATAAATAAAAAATCGTACAAATGTTTTTCACGATGTTTGTAATAAGAGAGTCTATGGACAAAACTTTTGCGTCACAACTTTAATGTGGTGGAGAAAAAATGACGGATTTATGCGAAGGTAATTGTCCACTACTCACAATCGACCACTTCAACAAGTTGTGACACGTAGTGTGATCCTAGAACTGTTGTAAAAACACCTGTTTACCGACCCCCATAGTTGAGGCTTGAGGTCATTGATGGTTGAAAGGAATGACCTTGGGGTGGAGGGATTGGCTGCAGCAGGGGATCATGCATGTCATGTGAAAGCTCTGGCAGTGGTGATTCAAGCAGAAGAACCTTAATTACTTGTCCTGTCTTTGGCCTTTCCTTGTAGTTTGGATTAGTACACCACAATCCCACAATTAACAAGCGTTTCATTTCATCCCTGTTAAAACTCATGCGCAATCTCTCATCAGCTGCATTTAGAATATCTCCGGCAAGATAGAGCTGCCAAATCCACCTCACCAGTGACACATGAAATTCCCCATCTTGGTAAGTCCTCCTCCCGCATGCGATTTCCAGAGCCACTACACCAAAACTAAATACGTCTGAAGCTTTACTCGCCTTCCCTTCATTAGCATATTCCGGGGCCAAGTAGCCATAAGTCCCTACAACACCAGTACTTTGAGTCCTCAACCGAGGATCTACCAACTTGGCAACCCCAAAATCACCAAGTTTAGTACTGAAATCTGCGTCTAGTAATATATTAGCTGACTTGATGTCTCTATGAAGTACACAGTTCTCTGCTTCTTCATGGAGATAATGAAGGGCCGAGGCCAAGCCCAAAGCAATCTTGTATCTCGAATTCCATGGCAAGATTTTTCCATCGCCAAAGAGATGATTGTCAAGGCTACCATTTGACATGTGCTCATAAACAAGTAAGAATTCGCCTCGCTCATGACACCACCCAATGAACTGTACCAGGTTTCGATGTATTAAACGGCTTATTATCTTTACTTCGTTGATGAATAGACACTGAGAGTGTTGTGATTCCGTGAAGATTCTCTTGACAGCAACAGGGCGGCCTAAGTCACCCAAGGTTCCTCTGTAGACTTGGCCAGAACCTCCTTGACCTAGCCTTCTATCATCTGCAAAACCCTGTGTGGCTGCAACCAAGTCCAAGTAAGAAAATTTTTTAGGCAACGCTCCTCTCTCAAGATCTGTACTTATGGAGGAGACTGAATCTGTGTCACCTCCACGGCTATCATTCTTATATCTCTTCCTCTTCGCACCTGCTAATAACCAACTGATGACGCCCACTACAAGCATCAAAATCAAGAAACACACTGCAACAGACACGACCACAATTGTCCTCTTTTTATTGCAGCATAGCGCCATGGACTCAAAATTTGAGTGAAATTCCCATGAATGAATATAAGTATGCCACTTAAGCTTTGAGCTGCTGGCAGCAAAGAAACCAATTGTAACCCATTTGGGAAGAGCTTCTTTTAGATCAATAATATTGCTGCAAGAAAGATAAGACCTCCCTTTAATATGGGAGTTTTTCTCGTAATTCCAGAACGCATTAAGGGTCTTGGTTTTAGCATTGTAAGTAATCAAAACATTCCCAGTCAAGTTAGCATCCCTACTTGCATAGCTTTCTGAACAGTTTGTCTTTCTATTGATATTAATTCCAACGTTTGAATTTGGATTAATTTCGAACTCAACCACCACGATATCTCCAGGTGCAGTCAAGTTGAGTGGATATGCCGGGTGAACAGGAGCCAGGAAAAAGGTAAGGCTGGCACTGGCATCAACATTGTCAATGGTGAAAGAGAAATTAGTGCTGAAGTTTGCCTGAGACCTTGTTGAGCAGTCCCAAAGGTGCATGCTCTCTGCATAGACAATGATTCCGTTTGATGAGTCAGAATCATCTGAGTTGAATTTAATTGCTCCATCGGAAGCAGCAGCATCACCTTTATAGGTGATTTTTGAAGCATCGTAATGGCTAAAATCAGTTATCTTGAAGGAAAGTGGATTAGCAAAGGAATGTAGAAAGGGAGAGGAAATGAAGAGAACAATGCAGGGACCAATGAAACAGTGACGAAGTCTGGTTAGAGACATGATAAAAGTGTTGTGGATTATGCCTGTGTTTTGCTTTTGGTTTGTGAAGGTTTTGGCACTCCTTGCTCTTTGGTTTTGTTTGCAGCTATTAATTGTAAAGAGCAAGGAGTGTGACCTGTTAAGAAGAATAGGTCTAGGATATTGGTCATATATAAAGACTTGGATTTTTTAATTATTGAGGAAAAACTCACAATCAAGGAATCAATGAAAACTCAGTCCCCACTACCACTAGAAATGATGAAAAAGAGGGTCCATCAAAATGGCTAGTAACTTCGACCGGCACATTGAAATTGCCTTCCTTTCATTCACATGTGAGTAATAGCATTTCGATTGTAATTAGAGATCAATAAAGCACCAATAAAATATCTGAAACGGAGAAGATATTATTTACACACATTCTATACATAATTTTTTGTGCATACCTTCCATTGGTAAAATTGATTTTTTTTTATTTTTTTTATTTTTTTATTTTTATGTATAGGTAAAAAGAATTTTTAATAAAGTTTTTTTTAATAATTCTTTTTGGTGAATTTTTTTTAATAATTCAATATATATTTTTTTTTGATGAAGGAAAAGGGGGGGGCGGGAGCAACCATTTGTGACTAACCCCCCAGGGCGTGACCTAATAGGGGCACTCTCCCGCTAGGGAATGTTGGATTGAGCTATAACTACTGTGACCGGGACGCCACAGACCTCACCCTAGCACCCCAAGAGAGCCAACAAGAGAGGCACATTACAAGCTAGGAACCCTCATCGCACACGGTACCCGCCATGACTCGAACAAGAGACCTTGTGCTTGCATGTGGGATCTCTCCCAACTGGGCACCCCTCTTGGAGCTAATAATTCAATATTTGGAAGTAGAGCAATTTGATTCTTGAATGTCTATATTGCAAACATAGAAAAGTGTCGACTAATTGCGACACAAGATGACGTAATTGAAGTAATGAAAACGCTGAGAAAGGCGCAAGGAACTACAGTACGGTTGAAAATTGAAATAAGAAAAGGACTATACCTTTTCCAAAAAAAGAAAAGAACCATACGCAAAACATGTATTTGCAACTTTCAACTTTTGTCTTAAAAAAAAAACTTTTATGAATATGCTGGCATTGTCACACTCCTAAATTAGGTTGCCACCATTCCACTTGGTCTTAAACGCAAACCCAGTTGACTTTTCAGCCATCGCTGCGTACACAGTTCGTATAATATATATTATACTATCTTAATGGCTATTTTCTTTGAAGCTGCATCAAATTTCAGAGGAAATTAATAATGTGTGCCTTTGGAGCATACATTAATAAATTATTTTAGAGAATTTTTTATGAAAAAATAAAAAAGTAATTCATTGCTTTATCAATTTTACTTTTTTAATTTTCAATAAATTTCTTTCCAAAATGAATGGTTAGGGCACACATTAACCAGACCCGATTTCAAATGGCTGTTTTCTCTCTACCACGGATGTCTACTCTCTCGCTAAAGGGATGGAGACATACTTGGACCTTGGGGGCAATGCCCTTACCCCCAAAATTTTTTTTTTTAAATATTAGTATATGTACTAATTTTAGTAATTTTGTTATATAAAATTATATTTTGTCCCCTTAACAGTATCATTTATTCTTTTAAGAGTAATGTTATAGGCACAAATTTTTTCTACAACATTGGTTCTTATTTGTGTCCACCATTTATATCACTTTTTTACTTACTAAAAATCACTCACCATATTTGTAGTTTGTAAAAAAAATTATAGCTTTAGCTTTTTCCTCCTTTTAAAGGCCATTAAAAATTTATAGGTCTAAAATCTAAAACAAAATATACAATCCCAGAAAAGTTAGCCAACAACAAAAATTACCAATAGTAAAGCTAAAAATAATTAAGCTCAATCAACCAATTTAACCCAAAACAAACAACTCGACCCTTTAAAAATTTAAGAAAAAATAATTTTGTTCTTAACTAGCAGCAATGCACGCATAAAAAACACACACAAAAAACCCCCTTAGCAAGTAAGTAGTAGAGCCGGAAGCCAGAGCCGCTGCATGTAGCCGCCTCCCTTAACTCCAAGTCCTGTCTTTGTCCCTGCTCATTAAATATTAAGATAGTTTACCTTATGTCACAATCTATTACCAATAGTTTACTCGTCTTTCTCTAACTAATTTTCTTCTTTCTTTAGGTTGATCTTTTATACTTACTTACAGTTTTGTTTTAAGTTGATAAGTTTTGTTGTTTTTGACAACTTTACTTTAGGTTTAATGTGTTTTGGTGTTATGTTTCTTAATTCCCCATTACACGTCCTCTCTCTCTCTCTCTCTCTCTCTCTCTCTCTCTCTCTCTCTCTCTCTCTCTCTCTCTCTCTCTCTCTCTCTCTCATGACTTTGGTTTGATTTTAGTTTGGGTTAACATAAAATTGTTTTGGAAGTGAGAATTTAAGTATATATATCAAAATACAATCTACTTGAAATATGTCTATCATGCAATTGTTTGAAGAATTGATTTCTACAAATTAAATTCTTATGCCTTTGATTTCATTTTAATTTTGGTTACAATTGATGAGTTTGATTATCATGATAATCTTTTTGAGAGTGAGAAATTTGAAATACACGAAAATAATAAATTTAAAACTTAAAATGTTCGGTTGTACAGGGGAAAAAATCTAAGAAGACATAACCCACTATAACATAACTTAGAAGATATATGGTCCATCTGAAAAAAGAACAACATTAAACACCCCCAAGATATGCAACAAAGAGTGAACAACATAGAAAAGTAAATAGAAAGAAATATTTGTAGAGACATTGCATTCATAGATAGAGACTCAAAGGATAAATGGTTGATACTTAAATGCAATGAGGAAAAAGAGAAAGAATGGACTGGGGGACTCAAGAGAAAATTGATTATATTTCTCGACTAAGTGAGTCTATTTCTTCTAAAGAGGGTAAGTCTTATTAATTAGTGTACATTTGATACACTGTAATAGCTCTTGTAATAGAATAGTTATTCATGTGTAATATCAATTCAGTCATTTGGTTGCATTTTTATTACATGGATTAGTTATTACATTGGAATAACTATTCTTTAAATTGAAGAATAGTTATTCCTCTTTAAAATGGATGTAATAGCTATTCCTTAATGCATATAATATGTTTTAAAATTAATATATTTCCAAAAATATAAAGTTTTTTTATACATTATCTTTTACAAGCTTTCCATATGTAACAACCAAACTTATGAATAGTAATAGTTATTCTATTGCAATGTCTTCTATTCCCAGTACTAAAGATTACTATTCTTAATGTAATTTACATTCACTGTACTAAACGTACCCTTAGTATAAGTTGGAGGTAAAATTAATTTGGATTTTTAAGCTAATATAAAAAAAATCATTAAAAATAAAATTTCAAACTCTAGTAACCACTATTAATGCAACAAAAACGTTAAGACTATGAGAAAAAAAAAACAAAAAGTTGGGGTTGGTAGTTTAGTTATGAGCGGTCCCACATGTCTCTCTCTCCCCCAATATATTATGGAGAATATATATTATGAGGAAAATTGTTAGGTGTTCCTTGAGGTCAATGATGTGGTACTTGGTCCTCTCATGTAAATAATAGATCTTACAATGAATATAATTAATGGTGCTCACTAGAATGGGAGAAGAGGAAATAAAACATTGTTATATTTTTAAAGTAATGAATATTTACGCCTCTTATGATAACCTCTTCATGCTTCTAACAATCTCACCCTCAAAATATATAAATAAAAGAAGAAGTTGTTATCTTAGTTCCATTTTGTTAAGTTTTTTGCTCTTATCTTATTATGCACGCTTAAAGGAGCACCTAAATAAGGAAAAAAGTGGAAAATAAAGAAGAAAATGACCTAAATAACTAAAGATGCACTTATTTTATTTTATTTTTTTTCCTTTCTTATGCATGCTACTATGCTAGCTATATTATACTTAAAAGATCATGCATGCTACTATGCTAGCTATATTATACTTAAAAGATCATGCATGCTACTATGCTCTATTATATTTAAGATTAAGTCATTGATTATAATTCTTGGATAATTCAATAGTTACAATAAGAGGGATTCAAACCCTAGACGTCTTTATTGAAAATACTAAGAGATGTTAATTGAACTATAAAGCTCTTGGTATTAATGATTTTGTAAATGACATCAAGTTTTTTAAAAAATTGTCCAAACATTTATTTCCCATGATGCTCACTTTACACATATAATGTTTTTTAAATTATAATTTAATAGTTGGAGGAAGGGGATTTGAACATAAAAGTCTCTTTTTGATAGGTGCACAATAAATGGCATGCATTTCACATATTCACACTCGAAAATACGTCTAGCCCATAGGTTCATTTCCTTTCCTATAATAGTTAATTGGGCTACTTGGGATTTCACAAATTAATTATACAAGTGAGGAAAGTGGCAATAAGTAGAGAAGGCTGACTTTATAAGGCTTTGTTTAACATGTGATTTTAGGACATTTGTTAATAAATTATTTTACAAAAGTTTTGATACCACTTTTATATGAAATATTAAAAAAAAAGTCAAAAAATTTATTTTCTCTTTCCCTTTCCCATAAAAATTTTATAAAAGTATTTCCTAATCGAATATTCTTAGAGCATCTGTTAACAAAATCCATATTATAATGATGGCTAACACTTTTTTATTTAAAAAAAAATGTGCACACCTCAACTGATCCAATTGAGTAAGAAAAATGCTAAAAGTATTATGAATTTCACTAAATAAGTAATGAATTTGATTAATAAATTTTATAAATTTAATAAATAAATATACAATTTAAAAAAAATTATAATATCCCTAACAACATTGGACTCACACACGATTATAGGACATATATCATGCTTTGTATTTTCCCCCATATATAAGAACACATAAAGTAAACCCAACCTGGTTAAATATTACTAAAATGTACACACTCTGTGATTAAAAAAGGGTAATATTACAAACACATTTTTTTTTTTTTTACAATATTCTTACTGTAAGGACCAGATTTGAATTCCTAGCCCAAAATATGAGTGGACTTAGGTCCAAAAAGCCCAAAACAATGAATTTGTAGAGAATGAGTTAGAAAACTGGGTTTTAGTTAATCAAACAACAAGTTAAGTAGGCCGGTGACAAAAGAGTGAAAATAGACAAGTTTGAACTGAAGAAAAAATGTCATTGGCAAAGCCTGAGGAGACTGGTTCTTGTATAATGCACTCAAATATGATTACAAGTCTAGTTCTAGATTGTTACAATGTTTCTTTCTTGATTTCACGATCCCCTAGTCTCGTTGCCCCCTCCTTCTTTTATACTATCTTTCCTTTTTATCCCTACCTTCCACGTGCATGCCAGATGGTTGGTGTTGATACTTGTCCCATCAGCACTTCCCATAAGTCTTCATGTAGTAGCTGTAAGGCTGAAATCCATTATTCAGGTATCACCTCCACATTAATGTGACCAGGAGTTAGCTGCAGTGCATTTAATGCGGAGGTAGCAGCTTTCTCCTTAAATATTTTAGGACATTTCCCTGTCCTGAGCTCTCATAGTGCTTATTCGTATCAACTGAGTGCTTCTGTGACATTCTCCCAAATGGCAGACCACCTCTACGAACCTTAGCCTCGGTTAGCCGAGGAGGCTCTTATCGTCGACACAACCCCCTAGGCCGTTATGATCTAAACTGACTTCTTCATTTGTCAACATAGGCTCTTTTGACAGCGTTTACCCCAATCCTTCGAAAGCCTTCAGTCCTCGGCTTAGGCCTTAGGTCCATTATATACATAAATAATGGACTTCAGGGCACAATGCCTCTACAATAGCCCCTCGAAATTCTTCTTTCTAGATCCTCAGGAAGAAAGGAGGATTTCGACGCCACTGTAGTTGCCCTGTGCTCTCTGCACCCCACCTCTGCTAGTGAAGATACCTTTTTAACTGCCCAAGGCACGTTTCTGGCGCTTTGACATTCGAGACGCGCCGTCATTAAATTCTTACGGCTTCTTGCTCCCCACGTTCTATGGCGTGATGCAAATCCAATGGCTGATGTTTTTGTTAGGTACCGAGCGGGAATTTTCCCACTTCTAGCTTCCTCCTTGATATAAATACCTTTCAAATCAACTTTTCCTCTCACTTTAGCATTCATTTCATTCTAACGCACATACCTTGAACCTGCACACCTTTTTAACTCACCTGAGCCCTTACAAATACCAAAGGCCTATCCAAGGACACCTTTACTCTTTCTGTAAGTCTTCTTGAACTTTTACTCTTTATTTTTCTATACATTCTTCTTCTCTTCACATTCTTTCTTTTTCTCCTCGACTCCACTTTCCCTTCTCGATCTCTTTTGTTCTTCCAACCCCTCCTAGAAATGGGTAGATTCAAAAACTTAGTAGACTCTGAGGAGGGAATGGCAAACTTTAGGGCTAAGTATAGGATCCCTCCAGGGGCAGGCACTAAATACTGTAAAGAGGGACAATGGCACAAAGATAAGCAAGAGGGAGAAGGTTCAATCTCAATAATTGCCTTCATAAAAAGAGGGATGAGAATCCTTATGGGTATTGTCACTAGAGACTACCTTAGGGCCCATAGGTTAGCTCCTACCCAATGTGCCCCCAATATGTTTAGAATACTAGGGTGTGTAGATGCCCTCAATGAAAAAATGGGCTTAGGGTTGACTCACTACGATGTCAACTGGATCTACAATCTCCATCACCTCACTAGGCAAGGGTATTACCTTAAGTTTAGATACCCTAAGGTCAAGCTTATTCAATGCCTCCTTTACTCCAATAAAGGCTTAAACAAAGAGTTCCTAATTATATCAGGGGAATGACACAATGGCCTCCCTTGTTTGACGAGAGAGGGCAAACCAGGTGGGGTTCTAGGCTTATATTCACAATTTCAAAGTTATTCTGTTTTTCTTTTTCTTTGATTTTCATCTATATCTAAAGTTTCCTTTGACTTGAATTTCGCTTATGTTATCTTCCTGACTTTCTTGATGGTTTTGCAGACCTACACTCTGCCATGCCTAATTTCGGTCTCGTAAACCAGGAGAGTTTAGACAAGATCTTGAAGACCGAGGTCTTTGTTCACTCTGACAGTAAACTCAAGGCAGCCCACTTAATATTGGGTTACACCTCGATCTCCAAGAGTTTCCTAGCACCTAAGTGCGTTATTAAGGTAAACGATCCTCGACTGCATCGCATCAGCATAGCGACTCCAAGCTTTCTTCTTCCCAGCCCTGTTCTAGAAGGCACGCTCACCATAGAGCCCATATTTGAAGGCATACCAAAGGTAGCCTCGCCACTACAATAGACAACCGGAGTAGCCACTTCATCTCGCCCCACCAACACAAAAGAAGAAGAAGTGGTTGAAGTACCTGATTTCGAGGATGAGTTTGAAGTTTTCAACCAAGCCTTATCCCCAAAAATTTCAATTCTTGATCTCAGCCCACCATTCTCACCAATCGTTGATGAGATGGAGATTCTGCCTTAAACCGAAGTCCAGTCTAATGGATTTGATAAAGTCCCAACCAAGGTAGGACGCACCTGGGAAGGCAACCCAGACCAAGCTTCCCACTCCACCACCTACCCTGCCCTTCCAACCAGCTGACCTAAAGAGGAAATGAGAGCCCAAAGGGAAGGAGTTAGTAGGAGCTGGACAAACCCTCCCCCCTCACGAGGACGAGGCTCAGAGGGCGGCTAAATAAGCTAAAGTAGGGCAGAGGGGCTCTGAGAAGAGAAGCGATCCTCAGGTCGGGCCTCCAGCCTGGCTTCCAGGCCCAATGCTGAATGGGGAACCTCTGCTAGCTAATGTCTCCTTCCGAAATTTCCAGGGAGGAATAGTCGGCTATGTGGCCGATGCGGTGGAGTAACCTTTGCTGCTTCCTGATGATATGGCCGAGCTACGAGACATGAGGAGACATGAGGTTTTCCTCAGTTTTAAAAGATACCTTGCCATGGTATGTCCTCTTCCTTTTTTTTTTTTTTTTTTTTTTTTAAATTTGTTTTCTTTACTTTCTTTTTCTAATCCTTGTTTCTTCCCTTGGCAGGCTATTCAAGCCTCCTTCCGGGAAGAAGAAATGACCAACTACTGCCATCGACAGATGAAGGAAGAGGAAGCAAGGCATAATGCCACCGTGGAGGCCTTTAACGTGGCCGAGTGGAGCAATCAAGAGCTTAAGAAGAAACTGTAGGAGGAGGAAAAAGAGAGAAAATATGTAGCAGCTGCCCTTGAGAATGCTGAGAAGCAAGCTGAGAGCTAAAGGCTGCTGCTGCGTAATGCTGAGGATTAGCTGGCTGCCTCCAAAACTCAAATTGCTGCGTTAAAGAAGAAATTGGAGGAGGTTGAGTAGGCCAAGGCTCTAGTTGAAAGGGCCAAAGAGGAGGTAGAGAAGGCCAAGGAGGAAGCAGAGCAGCATGGATACGATGTTGGGGTGGCCAAAACTGAGGACGACCTTAGGGCCGAGGTCCTCGGTGTATGTAGGACTTACTGTGCCCTAGTATGGGATGAAACCCTCAACCAAGCTGAGGTTGAGGCTTCTTCCGTACTTAGGAAGTAGAAAGTGTCTACTACCCCTCAGCCATACGCCCTTCAAGCTCTTCGGACTCTAAGGTCGACCTAGTGTCCTCGGAGGCAAGTGAAATCCAAGGCAGCCCACCCAAAGCTCTTCCTGCAGCCAACACTTCTTCAAAAGGGGCAGAGTAGGTTGAGGACACTACAAAAACAGGGAAGTCAATAAAGAAGTAGTCCAGGGTGTTGACCTACGTCCAATTGCCTCAAGGGATCTCTCTAAGGAAAAAGAAACTTCTCAAAGCGTGAAGCTAGTGTTGGCAACTCTTGCCATACCCCCAAAAGAGGATCCCAAATAAAAGGCTCAAGTGTCCACCATGGCAGCAGATACCCAGCCTTCCAAGAATCCAAAAGAAAAACTTGTAATAAAAATGAAGCAATAGGTTGTCTTTTTTTTTTTTTTTTTTACAATTTGTAATCAACTTGCCTCTTTGTATCTAATCTGCCTTGTTTTAAGGCTTTTATTAATGAAAGTTATGGGCATCTTCTTTCTCCCTATGACTCACATATTGAAGTTGATATGATTTCTGTACGGCACCAAATCTACCTGGGCTGGGTGGAATATCCAGGCCCATTAGGACCCTACATTCATTGCATGCTCAGAGAACGGCACGTTGACCTCGTTTGCATGCGCGGGCTATTCAAACCAGCATCCTTCCTGGCGAATCCTCCCCGGGGCGGCGAGGTTTTGCCCGGGAAGTTAATGCCTGATCAGTTCGCGATCGGGAATTGCAATCGCCGAGCATTCCAGAGTAAGAACCAATTCCAAGGCCACTCCCACCTAAACACCCACTTATGACTAACAGCATTGGACCTCCAAACGCACTAGCGCCAGAGGCAATTATCACTACTCCACTAACATCTAGCTATAAATACAATGAGCTAGGGGAGGGAGATGGTTGTTGAAACTTTGGGAGCAGAAAGAGAGTAAATAAGGCTAACAGAGAAAGATAGAAGGAAGGATTTTGATTGGTCTCAGCACAAGGATGACCCAGTGTAGGAAATCCAAGCCCATCACACAAATAGATTGTGAGCCCAAGTGAATCACGGCCCAGTAGCCTCGCTTTTGGCACGCACAATTTCTATTTTATTTAACACTTAATGAAAATAGTAATGAAGTAAAACTTCTCTCACTAATCTACTTGAGTAATAGAGAATTTCTCCCATTTTATACGATCATCAGCAAAAATGGGTGAAATTTACTAAGTCCACCATCTCGGTAAGGTGTAATTTCAACTTCAAGAACGTACATAGTAATATAACTTGCGTACAGGTTTAAATTTACTCTGCTCCTTGCTTATTGGTAAGCTTAAAGGAGCAAAGGGATAATCAACTCTTGAACAAATACAAGTAAGCTTGTAAATGCTTTAAGTAATGCTCATGAACATCCACTTAAGTTTGTTACCACTACGAAGATCTTTGCTGTTTAGAGTAGTTGATCACACTTGACATTTAAGTAATCCATAAGAAATACTTGTGATCCGAGGAGCCAGACATGACCAACGTTCTGTTTGATACTTAGGTAGATGTCAGGGAGTATTAATTTTCCCAAAGCATGTGGTCTGAGGAGTTAGGCATAGCTAAGAATCTGTTTAATATTTAACACAATGATTAAAAGTTATCAATTTTCTCAAGGTATGTGGTTCGAGGAGCCAAGCATGACCAAGGTTCTGTTTGATACTTAGATAGATCTCAGGGAGTATTAATTTTCCCAAAACATATGGTCCGAGGAGTCAGGCATAGCTAAGGTTTTGTTTAATACTTAACACAATGATTAAAAGTTATCAATTTTCCCAAGGTATGTGGTCCGAGGAACCAGGCATAACCAAGGTTCTGTTTGATACTTAGATAGATGTTAGGGAGTATTAATTTTCTCAAAGCATATGGTTTAAGGAGCCAGGCATAGCTAAGGTTCTATTTAATACTTAACACAATGATTAAAAGTTATCAATTTTCCCAAGGTATATAGTCCGAGAAGCCAGGCATGACCAAGGTTCTGTTTGATACTTAGATAGATAACAAGAACGTATGATGCGTACGATAACAAACCCAGATAGGGTGAAGAAAACCTTCATTAATAATAATATCTTTTAAGGTTATGTACATTCCAGTGGCATGGTACAACATTTTCCTCTAGATCTTCAAGATAATATGCACCTATTCCGGCTACTGATGTGATATGATAAGTCCCCTCCCAATTAGGTCCTAATTTTCCCCACTTTGAATTCTTCGCAACTCCTAAAACCTTTTTTAAGACCAAGTCTCCCACTGTCAGTGGCCTTAGCTTCACATTGGCATCGTACCCTTGCTTGAGCTTGTGTTAGTAATAGGTTAATTGGACCATGGCATTTTCTCTCCGCTCTTCAATTAAGTCTAAACTCTTCTCCAATAGCCCATTGTTGCTGCTTGAAGTGAAAAAACTTGTTCTTAGTGTGGGGAATCCGGTTTCCAAAGGAATAACAGCCTCGGCCCCATAAGTCATTGAAAAGGGCATCTCTCCTGTGGACCTACGAGGTGTAGTCTGATAAGTCCATAAGACGTGCGACAGTTCTTCCACCCATTTACCCTTTGCATCATCTAGTATCTTTTTAAGTCCACTTACTATGACCTTATTGATAGCTTTAGCCTATCCATTCCCTTGTGGATATGCCGGAGTGGAATATCTATTCGTTATGCCCAGGTCACAGCAATATCTTCTGAAGGCCTTACTATCAAATTGCAAACCGTTGTTCGAGACGAGGGTACGAAGGACTCCAAACCTAGTGACAATATTTTTCCAAATGAACTTTTTGGCATTCACATCCTTGATATTTGCCAGTGGCTCAGCTTCAATCCACTTGGTGAAGTAATCCGTGCCAACTAACAAATACCTCTTATTCCCTGCTGCTTTGGGAAAGGGGCCCACAATGTCCAATCCCCACTGAGCAAAGGGTTAAAGGCTAGACAGTGGATTGACGACTCCTCCAGATTGATGAATATTTGGCACAAATCTTTGGCATTGATCGCACTTCTTTGCATACTCTTGTGCTTCCTTCTACATATTTGGCCATCAATAACCTTGTGTGAGGGCCCTGTAAGGTAAGGACCTGCCCCCCATGTGGCTTTCACAAATTCCTTCATGTAATTCTTCCAAGAGTAACTCCACTGCTTCAAGGTGTATGCATAGCAAGTATGGGCCGGAAAAGGATCTCTTATAATTTTTGGTCATCGGATAACCAGAACCGAAGAGTTTTCCTTCGTACCTTATCAGTTTCGAACTTATCCTCGGCCAAAACATCCTCCTTGAGAAATAGTACAATATGGTCCATTCAGCTAGGACTCACCCTTATTTGATAAACATGAATCATATTTCTTTTTACCTCAGTAGGATTACATAAATCCTCAACAAGGATCACCCGAGGTAAGCTTTGTGCCGAGGACGTTGCTAATGTGGCAAGAGAGTCCGTATGGGTATTTCTATTTCTAGGAACCTGTGATTAATTAAAAGACTCAAACCCAGACTGTAAAAGTCTAACCTAGTTCAAGTATTCCTGCATTCTGGGATCTCTGGCTTTCAACTCTCCTTAGACTTGGCCCACTACTAGCCTTGAATCAAAGAATACCTCCATTGCTTTTCCCCTCAATTTCTGAACCATGATCATCCCTACCAACAGAGCTTCATATTCAGCTTCATTGTTCGTAACCAAGAAGCTCAATCTTAAGGATTACTCAATTGTGATCATCTCTGGAGATATCAGGACTAGCCCTACTCCAGATCCTCTGTGGTTCGCTACACTATCAACGTAGACCTTCCAGGACAAAGGCTCTTATTCAGAGATTACTCCAACCGATTTTCCATTCATGTTATGCTCTTTTACTCTCTCTTCTACCGGGGTTTCAGTAAACTCAGTTACCAGGTTGGCAAGGACTTGACCTTTGACAGAGGTGCGAGGTATGTATTTAATGCCAAAAGCCCCTAGAATCGTGCCCCACTTTGTAATTCTCCCTATGTAATCAGCACTCCGAAGTAGAGATCTAAGTGGGAGCTGGGTCAGGATTACAACTGTGTGTGACTGGAAATAGTGGGGGAATTTACGTGTAGCATGTACTACTACAAGAATGACCCTTTCTAGTGGTAAGTAACGGACCTCGGCCTCATGTAGTAACTTGCTCACATAATAAACCGGCCTTTGTACACCACTATCAATTCGTATTAGCACCAAGCTCATTGCGTGGGAGGCCACTGTAATGTAGGCAAACAAAACTTCATCTACCTTGAGTCCGGACATGATGGGAGGTCGAGACAGATATTCTTTCAACTACTGGAAGGCCAAGGCATACTCCTCGGTCCATTCAAATCCCTTCCATTTGTTCAATAATTGAAAGAAATGTCTGCATCTGTCTGCTGACCGAGAGATGAATCAGTTTAGAGCAATGGTCATCCCCGTAAGCCTCTGGACCTTTTTGGGATTCTGAGGTGGTTGCAGATTATTAATTGCCTTAATTTGGTCAGGGTTGACTTCAATTCCACGGTGTGTGACCATGTAGCCCAAGAACTTCCCTGATTCGACACCAAAAGAACACTTTGAAGCATTAAGTCGCAGCTTGTGTCTCCTCAAGATATCAAAAATATTTCCAACGTCACCAATATGCTCAGGCTCTGCCTTGCTCTTTACCACCATATCATCGATATAAATCTCAATGTTTTTCCCTAACTGTGGCTCAAATATCCTGGTCATCATCCTCTGGTGAGTAGCCCCTACATTCTTCAAACCAAAAGACATTACTTTGTAATGGTAATTTCCAATAGGGGTGACGAAAGCTATCCTCTCTTGGTCATCCAAAACTAAACGTATCTGATGGTACCCTTGAAAGGCATCCAAAAAACTCATCCGAGAATGACCCACAGTTGCGTCCACTAGCTGGTCAATCCAAGGCATAGGGAAAGGGTCCTTTGGGCAGACTTTTTTAAGTCTGTAAAATCTACACATACGCGCCACTTCCCAATTTTCTTCTTTACCACTACTGTGTTAGCCAGTCATTCAGGGTAAAAAACCTCTTTAATAGCCCCAGCCTGCTTAAGTTTCATCACCTCGTCCTTGATAACATCAGAGTGTTCCTTGGATGAATGTCGAGGTGGTTACTTCCTAGGGGTGACAGATGGACTAACATTTAGATGATGGCAGATGAAACTCAGATCCACCCCCGGAGCTTTGTAAGCATTCCAAGTGAATACATCAACATTCATCCTGAGATATTCCATAAACTCCTCTTTCTCCTGAGGTAGTAGCTAAGCTCCAACCTGAAAAAACTTCTTCGGATCATCACTTACTGCAAATTTCTCTAAATATTCACATTTGGCATCATCAGCTGGCCCCTTCGCTAGTAATTCCGGAGAATTTGACTGTTATATGTATTCCTTAACCAAGGTCGAGGACTCAACTGCTGGCTGATGCAAAATTGCAAACACAAGGCACTGCCTAGCCATGGATTGGTTCCCTACCAGCTCCTCAATTTGGTCTTCTGACGAATACTTTACATTTTGATGCAGAGTTAAAGAAACATCACCTAGGGTATGAAGCCAGGGTTTGGCCACAATGGCTGTGTAGGGGGAGTATGCATCCACCACTACGAAGTCCACTTCCACTATCTCTGAGCCTGCCTGTACGAGTAACCTAATTTAGCCCTTTGGGATAACAACCTTCCCATCAAAACTTACTAGAGGTTAATCATAAGTTGTCAGATCTTCAGGTTTTAAGTTTAGTCCTCTGTACAAGTCAAGGTACATGGTCTCTGCACAACTGCCTTAGTCCACCATTACTCTTTTCACATCATACCCCCTATCTTGAAGGTGACCACCAAAGCATCATCATATGGTTGGATGGCTCCAATCTTGTCTTCGTCTAAGAAACTCAATGAAGGTCGAATTTCCAATCTAGCTCTCTTTGGTCCGGAGTTTGAGTCCTCGGCGGGTGGTCTAGCTACAGATATCACCCTAGAAGGATGAGAACCAGTTCTTCCAGGTGCAGCAAAAATGACATTGATTGTACCTAACGGGGGCCTTGAAGGAGCATTCCCCTACCCCTGACCTTGACTGGTCTCCTTGTCCGTTAGGTTGGTACAGAAATTGTTGCAACCTCCCCTCTTTAACCAGTTGCTTCAGATAGTTCCATAATGTTCGGTAGTCCTCGCTGGTGTGTCCACGCTCTTGCTGGTACTGACAATGAAGGCTTTGGTTATGTCTCAAAGGGTCTCCACTCATCTTGTTCAGCCATTTGAAGTATGGCTCATTCTTGATTTTCTCTAAAACTTGATGCACTGGTTCTTGAAACACAGTGTTTACCACTTGAGGAGTTGCAAACTTAGATTGCCCAGCAAAATCCCTTTGGGGTCTATTATTGTTGTAGCTGTCCAACCTGAAATTCCTCATCTCCTGAAGGATAACCTTGCCCTTTTCCTTGTCTTGCTGCTGGTCTTCTTCAACCCTCTTATACTTGTCAATTCGATCCATAAGTTGGCGTATACTGATAACAGGTTTCCTAATCAAAGATTTCCTTAAGACATGCTCTGCAGGTAGGCCAAGCTTGAAAGTACTAATGGCTACATCGTCAAAATCACCATCTATTTCGTTGAATATCTCCCAATATCTATTCGAATATGTTTTCAGGATTTCTCCTTCCCTCATGGACAAAGACAACAAGGAAGCTAAAGGCCAAGGGACCCTGCTGCATGTAATAAAGCGGGATCTAAACGCTTGAGTAAGTTCCTTGAAGGAATCAATGGAACCTGCCTCAAACCATCAAACCACCTCATCGCCACATGCCCTAAACTGGATAAGAATACCTTGCACATCAAGGGTTTATTCTTAAAGTGTATGACCATCCTTTGATTGAAGTGGCTAACATGCTCTACAGGGTCTGTTCTACCATTGTACATGGTGAACGTAGGCTATGTAAACCGCCGAGGAAGTCTCCTTCCCTCAATTCAGCATGTAAAAGGTGACTTGGAAATTTAGTTGAGTGCTTTACTCATAGCGTTATTTCTTTGACCTACTAAGGACGAATTTCTGTTTTTGCGCTCATAATGATAGTCCTCATCATATGAGAAAGACTTGCTAGGGGGAGTCTTTGATCTACGCCTATAGCTGCCATCCTCTTCACCATCAGTAGAGAAGTTAGAATTGGATGGAGCTCGCTTTCGCTGTTTATGGCGCAAGCTTCTCTTAAGGTGATTAATCTCCTTCTGCATATTTTTGGCATTCTCTTCATGAGAGACGTGGCTTTTACCCTGAGATTGGCTCTTATTGGTATGGGTAGTATGTACACTTCCCTCCTAGTCCCTCTTTCGTTCAAGATCGGGGAAGTGATCTTGATGCTGAGATCCCATAGATTCTGTCTGGTGTGGACCTAAACCTACCATCTTTGAAAGTTGTATTCATTATAACAACAGTAATTCCCACAGACGGAGCCAATTGTAAGGACTAGATTTGAATTCCTAGCCCAAGATATGAATGGACTTAGGCCCAAAAAACCCAAAACAATGAATTTGTAGAGAATGGGTTAGAAAACTGGGTTTTAGTTAATCAAACAACAAGTTAAGTAGGCTGGTGACAAAAGAGTGAAAATAAACAAGTTTGAATTGAAGAAAAAATGTCCTCGGTAAAGCCCGAAGAGACTGGTTCTTGTATAATGCACTCAAATATGGTTACAAGTCTGGTTCTAGATTGCTATAGTGTTTCTTTATTGATTTCACGATCCCCTAGTCTCATTGCCCCCTCCTTCTTTTATACTGTCTTTCCTTTTCATCCCCACCTTCCACGTGCATGCAAGATGGTTGATGTTGATACTTGTCCCATCAGCACCTCCCATAAGTCTTAATGTAGTAGTTGTAAGGCTGAAATTCATTGTTCAGGTATCACCTCCACATTAATGCGACCAGGGAGTTAGCTGCAGTGCATTTAATGCAGAGGTAGCAGCTTTCTTCTTAGATATTTTAGGACACTTCCCTGTTCTGAGCTCTCATAGTGCTTATCCGTATCAACTGAGTGCTTCTGTGATGTTCCCCCGGACGGTAGACTACCTTTACGGAACTCGACCTCGGTTAGCCAAAGAGGCTCTTATCCTCGGCACAACCCCTTGGGCCGTTATGATCTAAACTGACTTTTCTGTTTGTCAACATGAGCTCTTTTGACTGCGTTTACCCCCCTCCCTCGAAAGCCTTCAGTCCTCGGCTTGGGCCTTAGGTCCATCATATACATAAATAATGGACTCTAGGGCCCAATGCCCCTACACTTACAAATTATTAATGTGACAAATTTTTATTGATTCCCACTTGTTTATTTATCAATAATCATTTACTATATCAATCATTTAAAATAAAAAAAAGATGCATTTTCCTAAAAAATTAGACAAAGGTACAGGCACATTTGGATTGCGTTTTGGCCATGCGAGTCTGCGTCTGGCTTTTTTTATTTTTATTTTGGGAGAAGTGCATTTCAAGTTTGGCAGTGGGTCTTGTGTACTATTCATGAGACCCACAAACTTCTTTTTTCAACAAAATTTTCATTAAAAATAAGTCTCATGGCACTATTTACTTATTTAAAAATTATTTTGTTACAATGTTTTCAGTTTTCAGCAAAATAAGCAATATCCAAACACACACGCCCGTTTGGATACAGCTGAAAACTAAAAACTGAAAACATTATAGCAAAATAATTTTTAAATGTGTAAATGGTATCGTGAGACTTATTTCAATGAAAAAGTTACTGAAATGTGAGGTTTGTGAGTCCCATAAACAGTACACGGGACCCACAGTATGCATTGTTTACATCCCAAAGTCAACCATTACGGTTAAAAAAAAAAAAACGTTAAATCCAAAAGCTATTGTAGTGCTATCTAATTGACCCCAAAAAAGGAAAAATTATAAAGATCTCTGGTAGACCACATCACTTGTTCACCATTTCACTAAAAAAATTTTACTTGTTTAAAATTGATAAATCAGTAATTAATTTTTATTTAAAAAAATTTTCTAACTAACAATTTTAAGCAGATAAAATTTTTTAATAGAATTGTGAACCACATCACTTGTCCACCGTATAAATCTTATAATTTTTTCGTATAAAGTTGGATGGAACTTGCTGCCTCTGTACGGATTTCCAAATCAATCATTGCAGCACACGTGTTGTGATGTACATGCTGATAAAATGCGCGCGCTTCGTACGCTTCTTACACAACAAGATACGCGATATATCAAAGCCGCCATTTTTTTTTTTTTATTTATTTTTTTTTTTTTTAAGCTTGTCAACTGAGAAAGCCGTTATTAATTTTTGTGTTTCAAATTCCAAGCATGTTTGGTAAAGAGAGACCTTAATTATGAGTGGAGGACACGCGTAGCTTTTTGATTGGTCCAGATATGTAAAAATGTAAACGGTGCCAGCTAGCTCGTAGACTCTGGGAATGCACCACGTATGTGCTTCGAAGCTGCGATAGTTGTTGGTCGGTCTGAGTTGCCTTAGCCTCTTTTACTTTCGGCTGACATTGCAAAGTCAGGCCTTAACCGCGTAGCTGCCAAAATGAAATTGAATGTATATCATTGCTTTTTTTTTTTTTTTTACATGAATGTATATCATTGCTATCACCATGTTTCATAGGCCGGTGCATCCAAGGTCCAGAGGATTATGGTTGGGTTTTGGGATACAAAGTCTCAAATCTATGAACAGCATGTACATCACAACACGTGTGCTGTAATGATTGATTTGAAAGTGCGTATAATTTTAAACTATAAAAATTTATAATTTAAACAATTTTTTAATAATATAATTATTGATCTTTAATTTTTTAGAAATTTTGCAACTAAATTTTATTTAACTGGTAATAATGTAAGTTGTATTGGATTATAATACATTTTGATTGATTGAAAAATTTGTCAATCTGAATCCTACCCATGGGTTGGTAGGAACATCCTTGTGCAAGGGGATTAGGTCCTCATCCTCTCTATTTTACTTTCTACATTGAAAAAAAAAGTCAATTTTAATTTTTATGTGTTGTTGCATTTTATCATTAATTATCAAATAATTTGTTAAATTTCTTATATTGGTGCTATTTATTAGGATAAAGTGAGTTGGTAAATGAAAATGTGTGGGAGTTCCAGCTTGTTAATGGAGGGCTAGTGACTTGCATTCTAATTTCTGCTCTTTAATTGGGAACTCCCGCCATGACAATAATGAGTATAATATATATGTAAATCAATAGGTTCTGATTTCCACTAATCGCAAGTAGATCTTATAAGCCTATATATTAACTCATTTTCAACATCCCTATATAGAATAAAATAATAGAGTACAATGTTCATAGATATGCCAGATGAATTTATGTATAATTCTATAAAGAACTGTGTTTTATTTTGCAGAGCTTGGACTAAGCTATTAGTAAAAAATTAACTTTCAGTCACATGGCGATGGAGTTGAGTTATAGTATCCCGAAGAGGATAAGTCAAATGGAAATTTGTTGCACCGGTTTGCTGATCACAGAGAGCTTGAATTTTCTTAATACTAATATTTCTATGTGTCAAGATGATCAAATTTTTTTCTCAAAAAAAAAAAAGAAAGATCAATTTTGTTCTAATTTGGCTGGAAAATGTAAGAAGACCCCTTAGAGTTTGGGTTAGTTACAAATTGACCCTGATACTATCAATTTTGTATTATTGAACTATGAGGTTTAAGAATCGTCCAAATTATCTCAATTCTATTAACTATAATCGTCAAAAAATCGTCATGCATTATGCACGCATTTTTTATTTTATTTTTTTATTTATAGTAAAGTGGTCGTGTGCACACCATGTGATCTTTTTTTTTTTTTTTTTTTGTTCAATAATAGTTAACAAAATTAAGATTGAGGGATCAAATTGGACAATTCTTAAACCTAAAAGGTAAATAATACAAAATTGATAGCACAGAGATTAGTTTGCAACTAACCCAAATCTCAAGAACTATTTTTGCATTTTTGACCTAATTTTTTTATTTAACAACAGTGGATTAGAGCAAAATAGCTCAACTGGTTTAGACCTAAGATTTTTTCAAAATAAAATGCAAAATTAAAATTTATGGTATTTATAAGTTTTTGTCGCTTTTGACTAAAAATAAAGGTCTTTCTTTTTGGTTTTTAGTTGATACGATGATGTTAGTATTTAAGGTTGGAGTTCCAACAATTACTTTTTGAAACTAAAAGGTAGAATTTTACTCATTCAAATGGTACTATATTCGTTTACATTGAGTCCTTATAGAAGGAGGATTAAGAAGCTACAACTTCTCCAAAAAAAGAAGAAGCCAAATGTACAAGAATCTTACAAAGGAAGTTTTACCTTAGACTTCAGGTGATAAAGTTGTTTGTAATTGTAATTGTATGTCAACAACTTTCAAACGTCAAATGTATGGTACGGTGTAAGCATATCAACTATTATAAATAAATACAAACAGCCTGGGCCACAGGCCCACAATTGGTAAGGCAAAACATTATTTCAATATTTCACATATGCTATCTTTACAGAAAGAAAAATAGAGATCAAAGATGGGTTGAAAATGGTGTTTCGTCTTCTCTCAGCGCCAAACAATTTTTCATTTCAAACGTACCTAAGTGGCGTACAACATTTTCAGCATTTCTGTCGGCAAAACTTTGGACTAGTCTAGTCCTCTCCTCCCGGAAGTCTAGTCTTGCCCCTTCGGCTTTCCCCAGGTCGTTTGACCACTTCTGTTTCAATTTCACGTGCAGGTAGAATATATATTATAGGCCCACAAGCTAGATGGAGATGTAAAATAAGAAAGAGAATCCTTATCTGATATGCAAATCGATCGAATCACCAAATTTTAGATTCGCATATATATTGAAATCGATATTTTCAGTAGAAAAGGTGTGAATCCTATCTCTAATATAGAAAGACCAGATTTAGAATTGCATATCGAAATCGAGATTTAGTAGAAAGTGTGCACTAACATTTTTTTTTTTTTGGCAAAAATATAAATTACATCATTTAAGTTTGGTCAATTGTTATTTTGGTCGTCTAGGTTTTGTTTTTGTCATTTTGATCTTGTAATAGGCTCTAAATGAACCAAGTATTTAAAATTTAAGTTTGTTCATTAAATTTTTTTTTTGAACATGAGCTAAGCTCGAGTTCATCACCAAACAAGATTTTATGTTCAAGTTTGACTCATTTTTTTCCTATATATTGTGAAACCATGACTAAGAAGTTTTACCTCTTTACAATTTTATGAATTTTTACTACAAATAATAATTTAATATCATATGAACCTATTGACAAATTTATACAATCTAATTTCAAGTCTATATAAATATATTTTTAGACAAGTATACATATAAAAATATAATATTATATATAATTAAGTCGAGCCCCCATGTTCATGAACACATTATTATGTTTGAATTTGACTTGTTTAATAATCGAGTTTAAACTAAAGGCTTGAGCTTGACTTGTTTTCTAAATTAATAAACATAAACAAGTTTTTTCCCGAGTTAAGCTTCATTTATAGCCCTACTAATATAAAAAAATCATTAGTTTTATATTTTAAAATGAAATACAAATTACACATTTTAAATTTGGTCTATTGCCATTTTGGTAAATTGCATTCATTTGATGTTACTTCTTTTTTTTTTTACGTCGATTGTTTGGATTGGGGGGAGGGGGGATTTGATACATTTGCTATTACTATTAGTCCTTCTTAATGATAATTGTTTTCACGAAATGAGGAAGGAATAAAACCTGGAAAAAATGGATCAGGACACGTTAACTTGACTCAAACCTAAGATTTTTTTATTTGAAATAAAAATGGGTTGACCGGTCCCATGACCTAACCCTTATTTATCTTTTATATATATGAACTAGCAAATTACTCCAAATGCTAAATCAAGTAAAGGTAACGCGATGTCAACCATCCAATTGTAATGACTACATTTAATCAAATAACAACCACCGGAAAGTCTTATTTTTAATTGGAGCACGGATCCATGGGCAACATGATTCAGAGAAAATCAGTTTACAATATAAATTTTGAGAGTATCAAAGTAGCTTTTAGATTGAAACAACATTTCTATATCCTTTGGTGTGATAAAAAGCTCAAAACATTGGTCTAAACCCTAAATTTCTACAATAAAACTCATAAGATCCTTGCTATTGTCAGGCTTATTTGTTGCAAATGAACTAACATATCTTTTACTGTTTTCAATAGAAAAAAGTATGTATCTAAATGGACAAGAATCGAAGGAATGCACCGCTATCACTTGAAAATACCAATGTGCTTACAACCCATTTATTAGGACCTGAATCCAATTAATTCAACTCGACCCAACCCATTTGCTAGGTCTAAAGGACGGTGACAGCAAATGAAAACTTACAGTACCAAAATGACAAAAAATAAAACTTGTAAGATCAAAATGATAGTCAACCAAACTTAAATGGTATAATTTGTAATTATTTTTTTCCCTTTTTTAATACACTTTTTTCATTCTTTCTTTTTTGGTTTTTCATTTTCCCAGGTGAGTTGGGCTAATCTGAGCTATGGGCAGCCCATACAATGAAATGATGAGCACTTAAAAAGTTGTAAATGAGGTGGGCTTGTTTTACACGACCCAGCCCACTCCATTTGAAGCCCTAGATCTACATAATAGCGCGTGAACAGAAAGACACAAGACACAAGTACAATACAATACACAGAGGCTTTCCTCTCTCTGTGACCAAACAGCTGGTTCGTTTTGCTCTTATTCCGGATTAGGGTTAAAACTCTTCACAATCACAGACTCTCTTAGCTAGGCCGCGCCAACTCTCTCTCTCTCTCTCTCTCTCTCTCTCTGTCAGTACTCTGTACAAACAGGTAAAAATCTCTAACCGTTTGTTTCACAGTTATTTAACAACCTCGAAATTTCATGTTTCTCTGTCTTGCTTTCATTTTCATGGTACTACTTTGTTGTGTTCGGCATTGCTTTTCTGTTCTTTTTTGGACAATGCCGTTGTTTTAGGAAAAGTTTGAATCTTCATCCTCGTACCTTCGAATTTGAATTGTGCTATTCATGTTTGGACAAGTCTGATATCTTGGATAAGTAGATTTATTAATTGAGCTTGATTGAATTCTACAATCGAAACTTAATTGGTTATGGCGATCTTCTCGAAGCTGTGTTTTGAGCTTTTTTTCTTTGAATTTTTTTGCTCATTGTTTCTTTAAGCAATGAAATTTTGTTCACACTGTGCTACTCTTTAGAGTGAAGGTTTCAACTTTCAAAACGGTCAAGAATTAGAGTAGTTTTTCTTTCACTGTGCTTGATTGAGTTTGAAAAAGCCTTTCGAATTCTAGCTGTAATTCTTTCTGGGTTCGTGGATTCATAATTTGGATGTACACTGCAGAGGTCTGAATTATCAATTTTAGGTTTGATGAATGTGCTATGTAGAAGCAAAATCTTAAAATTTCATCTTGGTTGGATTTTCAAAAAATGTCGATTGGCTTAAATTCATAAGAAGCGTAGAGGATAACGATTGGTTGGATTGAACTTAATTTCTTATTATTTGATCCGATCATGTTGAGATGCGAGGAATCAAAATTGTTAGCTCCTCCATTTTGTTTTCCATAAGAAACAGCAGAAGTCTTTAAAAACAAATCCACTTATGTGCATTTTCTAGTCATGTATTCTATTAGTAATAAAGCTTTATCGTTTTTGAATTCTCTTCATCCATTCACTGAAATGTCTTGTTGGTGGTGGTCCTGGTTATGGAAAACTTTAAACAAACCCTCTTATATTGCACCTCTAGTCTTTTTGCCCTAGTTTCATTTCATGCTATGCATGAAAAATATTGGTTTAATTTAATTTAATTTATTTTTATCTTTAAGCTATAGAGGATAGTGATACATAATTTTTCAGATAATAAATAGTAAGGTATGTCATTCTGCCACACCTACATGAACCTGCATTACTTTTCCCACATTATGACCTTATTAAGATGGTCATTTTGATTTACTTTTATAAGAGTATCCCAAAATATACTAACTATATGTGTTTGTGTGGGCACCCCAATGTGATTCACATAATTATATTAATAATTAGATTTCTGAAAGAATTATTAAATTTCTTAATATTTGTAGAGAAAGATTTTTCCATAGCATTAATTGTTATAAAATAAGCGTCTGACATTCTAAAATATAAAGACTGCTAGTTGCCTAGATGTTTTTTGTCTTGAAAATTCAAGCTAGTTGAGCTCTGAATAAGAAATTGTTCAATAATGTTCTTCAGACAATACCAATTTAACCCACCTACTAGGCTCATTTCCAATACTATCTTTGTAGGTATAGCAGTCAACTACAAATAATAATACATGCCATCTCAATGATGAATAATCAAGTGTAAAGTAATAAATATGCTTTTGATTGGTAGCATTTTGTATGCGTATACAAGTATTATTTTTATTAAATGAAGTTTTTTACTTAATGAAGCACATAATTGAAACAAAAAGTGCAAGAGCCTTTTCTTTTGCTTGGGGTTGAGTCTGGCTGGTTTATTATGTTTTTGGTTTGTCGGGTTGTCTTCTTGTTTAGTTGTATTTGATATGGTTTAAAAGCAGTCTATTGTGATCTCTGACGAAAGAAAATCCTTGCTTAACGATGATGACATGCCTAAATCAATCACCTTAAATAAATTAAATGGTTTAAATTATTTAGTTTGGACATGCTATGAACAACTTTCTATGTGTAAAACAAAATTGAAATATTCGACAAATGATCCTTCCCAATATAGGCTTATGATTGGATGAGTGAAGGTTCTATTGTTATGGGATGATTTTGGCATAGTAAGTAATCCCATATTATGATGACGGTCAAATTTTGTGACTTTTCCAATTCTAGGACTCTGCTACACTTTTTTTTTTCCATCAGAGTAATGTTTTTTCGGTTTTTGAGATATTTGTGAAAAAATTGTCCATTACCTATTTGGAAAATCACTGGTTGAATACTACAGTACCCTTAATAATTTATGAAATCATTTATTGCAATATCGACCCCTTACAATTGATTTGAAGCAACATAAGCGATATTGAGCTTAGATTCTGATCTACATGGTTTTAAAGATCAGATTCTTTCTAGTGAAACCCTCACTTCAGCTGCCAATGTTTATTCTCATTATTGTGCTCATGCTTAGGCCAAGGTTCTATTGTGACAACCTTAAGAGTCTTTTGCTTTGGTTTCTAGCATTGGAGGTTGTAGTAGCTTCTAGTGGTAATGGTCATAATTGTGGATGTGGTGACAAGAAGTGATCAATATGGTGGTATGAATCATACTAAACCTTATTGTTGGGTGAAATACAACAAGACATAGTACATGCATCAGGTTATAGATGTTGTTAAACAATCACAGTTTACTTCTGTTCTAGTTTGGCATACGGCTCCTAGCACTGGTATCATGATGCACTTACTTCTCAACTTAGCGAACTAATTCAGAAATTGAGTACTGCTCTCCCTTCTTACAGTGTTACATTAGCTGTTTCAAATAATGCAGCCCAATCTTCTCCACTGTGGGTTATTGACTCCAGTGCGAACAAACATCTATATGGTATATTGTCTCTCTCTTCTACTTCTTCTTTTTCATCCTGTTAAACACAATATTGGTTTAACTAATGGTTCATCTCAACCTGTCCAGTGTTCTTCATTCTGCAAGACATTATCTCTAGTCTCTATGCCCCTGAATTTTCTTTGATTTGCTTTTGTTAGTCAATTGACGAAAGCCTTACACTGGTCTATAACCGTTGATCCTGCTTCCTGTGTCTTTCAGAACCTCAAGACCAGAGAGATGATTGGTTCGGGGCATGAGAAGGATGGCCTTTAGTATCTGGATCCTGATGGCTTGTTCTCCCTTACTCTTTCAGCTTTGAGTGCTACCATGTCTCCTTTCCAATTCAAATTTTCATTTGGGTCACCTGTCTTTGACCAAACTAAAGTTTGTGACTTTTTTGAGTCACGTGTCTAGTCATGAATGTGAAGCATCACTTAGGAAAACATCATTTTAGTTCCTTTTTGAGTGGTAGTTATAGTCATCAGTTTGAGTCATTTAATGTAGTTTGCATTTTGCACTAGCATATGGAGTCCTTTACTCACTACCATTTTGAATGGATTCCTTTATTTTATTATATTTCTTGATGATTATTCTCATATGACACGGTTATTTTTTATTAAGGAAAGATCTAAGCTACCTTATATTGTATATAAATTCTATTATGATATCCTTGTTCAATTTTATAAGGGCATTAAGGATTTGGAACGTTCAGAGGCACAGCTCAAAGAATTGTTTGCTGGGACTTTGTTTGACTGTTCTCATGCTTGGGGACTCACATCTAGTGATTCCATTCCTTTGTTCATAGATTCTTTATTTTCTTGTATATAATCTCTTTTTTGTTGTTTTCCTGTACATATTTTTTAGGCTGCTTCATTTTTTTCGAATGAAGTAGTACTTTCATTTAATATAACTTTTTCTTACTTATCAAAAAATTTAATAAGCACATTAAGATTCTTTGCTTTGATAATGCCTTAGAATATACACAATCTTTTATTAACTCTTTTTGCGTTGATTGTGGTATTGTTCATCAAACCAGTTGTGCACACAACTCTCATCAAATTGGAGTTGTTAAAAAAAAAAAAAAAAAGCATCTTCATTTATTAGACATTGCCTGTACCTTGTTGTTCAATATGTATGGGTTGATCTTGTACTCACAGCATGTCATCTCTTTGATTGATAAACTTTCCCCTTGGTCTCATAAGCATGTTTTCCTTGGATACTCTCGTACTCAAAAGGGCTATTGGTGTTATAGTCCAGAGTCTCAACCTTACTTTGGAAATGCTAATGTTACACTTTTTTAATCCTCCTTTTTCTCATTGGGCCAGAATTTGTCTACCAATCTCATCTTTAGTTGTGAGGGGATTTTTTGGTACCTTCTCCTACTCTTCATTTTGTTGTTTGTCATATCTTGCATTATTTGAAAGGAGCTCCTAGGCGTAGACCATTGTATAGACCTTTTAATTCCCCCGTCTATTACCGGTTTAAGTGATGCTGACTGCTCTGAGAGGTGGTACACCCCTGGTTATGCTACCTTTGTTAGAAGCAATCTTGTTACATAATGCAGTAAAAAGAAAAATGCTGTTGCCCCGTTAGTGCTAAAGTTAAAATAAAGCTACCGCTCACACTTCTTTTGAATTGTTCTGTGTTTGGTCTCTCCTTCGAGGTGGTTTTGTTCCTCTTCCTATGGAGAAAGATTATGATAATCAGAATGATATCATTATTGCTAACAATACAGTTTTCTATTAGCATGCCAAATATATCAAGGTTGATTTTCATTTTATTCGAAATTTGTTGATGAGGAAACAAACTGTCAAACACCCCCCCCCCCCCCCCAAAACAGAAATGTTTGCGTGAATGATAAGCTTAGTGATGTCTTGAGAAAGTCGTTAGCTTGTGCCTTCTTCTAGCGATTGTCTTCCAAGATGGACATGTTTGATCTATTGGCATTATTGGTTATAATGGGGTTGTTATTGTACTTATCAAAAAAATAATTGGGTTGCTATTGTATCAGCTTAACAGTATTCTTGAAATCATGCCATTTTACTCTAATATAAATATATGCCTATTTTCTAGTCTTTCTCCTCTTTGGTTATTCTCTCCTCTTCTGAAGTTTACAACCCAACTGATGTCTTGTCCAGCTCTCCTCTCCTCCAGTTATTAGATGATATGAAAAATTTTCGATCTATTAATTTCTTAACCATGAAAAAACAACTGTACTACCTGCATTTTTGTTAAGATTAAGATTGTTTTACTTATGGTGTTAAAAATTTTTAAAGTTAAAAATCCAACCAAGTCTCATTATTTGTATCTTTTTGAATGAATGCTACCACAACTTTGTTTTAATTGCAAGACATGAGCATTAAAATTCTGTAGAAAAGTCACATTTACTGCATTATGACCCTTATTGCAGATTTGTCCTTTTCCTTCCTCTTTAGCTATTCAAAAGAAATGAGGTCGTACCCAATGCACAAAGTCCCACTTTTATAGGATCTGAGAGAGGTGATTAGTAGGCAGCCTTAACCCCATTTTTTTTCTGTTGAAAGACAACAAATTCCTAGACTTGAACTTGCAACATGCCGCTTTGAATGAAAGACACTTCCACTTTAGCTATCCAAACAAAATGATTAATAATATTTGCAATTTTTAGGGGACAGAATGGGTAGCCAAACTGCTACAAGCAATGATCGATCAAGGACATATTGGACACCAACAATGGAACGGTATTTTATTGACCTTATGTTAGAGCAGATGAATAAAGGCAATCGGATTGGCCATACTTTCAACAAGAAGGCATGGACGGACATGCTCAGTGTGTTCAATACAAAATTTGGATCTCAATATGACAAAGATGTTCTAAAAAGTCGTTATACAAATATGTGGAAGCAATTCAATGATATAAAGAATCTTCTTAGTCAAAGTGGATTTTGTTGGGATGAAACTCAACAGATGGTGGTAGCTGATGATTATGTCTGGGATGCTTACATTAAGGTACATTACTTTTTTCTATTCATTCATATCATAAAAGCGTCTATACCATTATTGTTTAATAACATGAAGTAACTGCAGGCTTACCCTGATGCCCGAACGTACAAAACTAAACCAGTGCAAAATTTTAATGATTTGTGCTTGATATATGGGTATACAACTGCTGATGGAAGATACAGCCGATCAAGTCATGATCTAGACGTTGATGAAGAAATGCAAGGAGTAAATATGGGTATGTATCCTCTTTCTGACCCAGAGGGTTGGCTTTGGGACTGAATATGATCTCTTATTGATATTCTGTTTATAGACTAGTTATATAATGTTTATATTTATTTAATATTAAGATTTTACGCATATGGTCAAGAAGGAAAAATCAGGAAGAAGCTCTGAGCTCCACAACCTATTCATGGTTTATGAAATTTATTCACAAGATAGGGAATGATTAGGAGGCGGATAGAATTCAGCCTTACAGTCTTCAAATGGTAAATGTTCCAAATAATTCCTAAAAAAAAATTCAGCTTAGGGGCCGTGTTATTTTGTTTTGAAAATATGACCTTTCTTAGTGGACCAATGAACATGAGTTGCAATTAAATTCTAAATATATAGTTTGACTGCTATCATGATGGTTAGCTTTCCAGAATGTACTTCATAGTAAATAAAGATGTACATCCAATAATATGAGATGACTGTGTTCACCCATATGTTCATCAATTTGTAGGTGATGGAATGGGTGGCCTTGCGCCTTCAAGTAATGAGCGTGGAAGGACCGATTGGACTCCAGCAATGGACCAATTTTTCATTGAGCTTATGCTGGACCAAGTAAAAAGAGGGAATAAGACTGAAAATACTTTCAATAAACAAGCGTGGAATGATATGCTTGCTTTGTTCAATGAAAAATTTGGTCCACAACATGGCAAAAGGGTTTTAAGGCATCGATACAAGAAATTGTGGAAGTACTATAGTGACATAACAATTCTTCTTAAACAAAATGGCTTTTCTTGGGATGAAACACAACAAATGGTTGCAGCTGATGATGATGTTTGGGACGCATATCTCAAGGTACATAGTTATAAATAATTTGTCATTCCTGTTTTTTGGGGGTCATATTTTATTTACTAACATAGATTTGCAGGCACACCAGCATGCACGGACATATAGAACAAAAACCCTTCCAAACTACTATGATTTGCTCCTAATATACGGAAGTCAAATTGATAATGGGATTCACTGTGATTTACATCAGAACAAAAATGTTGAAGACGACATCTCAGAAAGAAAGGCCGGTGAGTTACACTTACTATATTTACCAAGTGAAGATTAAGGCTGCATTTGTTTCACATGTAAACTAAAATCTGAAAACATTTTACACCCGGGTATGTGTTTGGCACCACTTGAAAATACAGTCAAACTGAAAATAGAATTCAGTTTGACTGTAAAATAAGCTTCCCAAGGCGTAAAATATTTTCAGCTTCCATTTTACCTTCACTGCATTTCCGGATTTGGTGAGAGCTCACACACTCCTCACACGGTCCGAAACCCATCTCACCCCAGCTCCACCCCACGCACCAACGAGAGAGAGACGCAGCTCCACCCCGCATGCAGACGCCGGTCCAAGGTCCCCCCTCACGCCGGCGAAGCCCATCTCACCTCCAACATCTCCGATCCGTCGCTCCCACATCGCCGGCGAAACACTTCTCTCAAACCCACCCTCTACAATACCCGATCCACCCAAGACCGATCTCGTTGCCGCCGTTGAAGACCGATCTCGTTGACTTGATCTCCATCTCTTTCCCGATCTATCTCTCTTTCCCTCAATCTCTCACTCTTTCTTCCTCCCTCTCTACCGAGTTCAGCTTGTGAATGAATGGAGCTAATGGATTTTTGTTTTGTTAAGTTTTAACTGTATATATTGAAATTTTCTATTATAAAATTTGTTTGGAAGCTGAAAAAATGGCTGAGAAAATGTGAGAAACTAGTAGAAAATAACATTTTTAGAATGCAACCAAACACCTGAAAACATTTTCTAGAACAATTTTCATAATGCAACAAAACATTTGAAAATATTTTCCTTTCCTAAAAATATTTTCACGTGAAAATATTTTACATGTTGCCGAACGCAGCCTAATTTGCTTGACTTTTACAATCAAAAGATTTAATGGGGTCTTGCTTTACACTGTCATGGAAAGTCTATTGAGACTTTGATCAAGTGGAAAATAGATAAATGGGAATCCCAGCAGTAGTTATTTACTTATCTATGCTTTAATTATTTAATAACTTATACTTTTAAGTGAAAAATAGTAATTGGTCTTCTGGCTTCCATATCAAATCTCTTGGATTCAGTTAAATGAGCAGTTCTCAAGGTCGTAAATCATAGCAAGATTTTCTTGTAACTTCTTTTATTGGCCAATGAGGTACAGGGTTATGAACATGGTAAAGTATTTGGAAGATGTTTAGAAAATCTAGTTGCATAAGAACTGCTTTTTATTCACGTGAGATGCTTTGAAGTACTTGCCAGTCATTGTATGCTTCTATAACTAAATATTTATGACTGTAGGTGAAGGAAAAGGGGGGCAGAACCCTACTTTTGGTGATCGTACAAGAACATATTGGACACCACCAATGGACCGTTATCTTATTGACTTGTTACTAGAACAGGTTCACAGGGGAAATAAACTGGGGCAGACTTTCATAACCCAGGCGTGGATTGACATGGTTACATCTTTCAATGCAAAATTCAATTCTCACCATGACAAAGATGTTCTGAAGAATAGGTACAAACATTTAAAGAGGCAATACAATGACGTAAAGATTCTTCTTCAGCTGAGTGGGTTTTCATGGGATGAAACAAGAGAAATGGTAACAGCTGATGATCATGTTTGGGATGCTTATACCAAGGTTAACTACTCTGCATTTTATTTCTGATTGGTTTGTTCTGCCCTTCTGCTGCTTACATATAGTGCTTGCAGGAACATCCTGATGCTCGATCATATAGAGTGAAAACTCTGCCAAGCTATCACAAATTGTGTGTGATATTTGGAGAAGAACATGCTGACGGTAGATACAGCCGTTTGGCACGCAATGCAGACCCCAGTGGTGAATTACCTGTTTCGATGACTGGTATGCATTTTCCTGTTCCTCCTGATAGTGGGCAGTGACCAGAAGTTTTATCTTGAGTCATGAATTTGGTATGCTAAGTGTGAGTTCTGTTGCGTCTTAAAATCAAATTATATGATGCTGCTTTTTGTTGCTGGGGATTAAATTCAACAAATAGTTACTCTAATGTGGGGATTCAATTTTAGGTTTAATCTTAAAATATCTTGCATTTACAACATTTAGTTGATTGTAGTGAACTAAATTAACTTCAGACACCCCCCCCCCCCCCCCAACAAAAAAAAAAGGGAAAAAGAAGTACTTGAAAGAACATTGGGCACGATCATATTGAACTAGTACAAGCAACTCTTCCTTTAAGATGATTTGTTCTTGATATGATGTGGCTAAGACTATAAAGCATAGCCATTCATGTCATTCCATATATGTTGACAATGCAATAGTGTAAACATCAGTCAGTTCCCTTCAACTTGTGGGGTTTTCTTTCCTAATATTGCCCATGAACACATTCACCAAAAGCACAAACAACAACAATATATAATAATCGACTTGATGATTCAAGATAAATAATTTACTCTAGAAGTTCTTATGCAAACAAATTCAACCAAAAAAAAAACTTAGGACTAGTTTATTCCAAGTCAATGTTTAGGCTTGCTTAGAATAAGCCCAAACAAGAAAGAGAAGACAAATTCTAAAAATTACTGTTTGGGGTTTCTTGGAATTAATTAAACTTGTCTTCATTAGAGTATAATACTGCAGTTATACAGTAGGACTAAATCCTAATCCTAATTGATTTGGGCAAAGCTCAATTATTGAATTACGAAAATAGCCTTGACTCTAGGAAATTAAATAAAATACAAATCAACTAATTAGCTAATAAAATCCAAGGATGATGTAGGACAAATTGGAGAATTGGTATATGTGTGGTTGTGGTGGGTTAAGGTTTTAGGGATTTGTGGATTTTGGGGTTTAGAACCTTTTTAAGAAGGGTCAGGGTTCAAGAGGGAAAAGATACCAAATTGACGTAGGAGACTTGTGCAAGTAGGATTTAGAGTTGTTGAGGAAAGGGTTATGCAGTGTTGATAGGAAATTAAGGGACATGTGATGAGTTATTTGATGGCTATTTGATAGAAGAAAGTCTGTGGGGGATTTAGGGTTATGATAGGTAAAAGAAAGGGCTTGATTTGGGGTTGTAAGAAAGAAGAAAATGAGAGGTTTGTATGGTATTTGGGTCTGTATGAACAGTACCCCGTGAATCTTACCATAAGTAAGAGAAGAATAAGCAGAGAGAGAGAGAAAATATCACACAAAGGCCAACATGCCTCAATGCTCAAAACAC